>JXCR01147701.1:291610-332643 GCA_002079205.1 Phalaenopsis hybrid cultivar
CCCCCCTGCTTACCCCCGTCCTTCTTTCTTTTTACCCTCTGGATATAGGATATCTAAAATCATGATTTTTGTTTGGTTATTTGAATGTTTATATCCCTATTTAGTATCTTATATGCACGATGAATCAGATATTGAGCTTACGGCTGCAAACAAACGAGCATTCGATGAGCTACTTGTAACTCGGTTCAAGAAGAACTAGTTTTTGTCAAATGAGTTTGAATAATTTTATGACTAATTGATAGTTAAATGAATAAGTTTGTATAGGTGCTTGCTCGGCTCATTTATGCTCATGAACAGTATCGTTAAAAACATACATCATGCCTAATTGACACACACATATGAGATGTACCCACAAAACAGGCTATGCCCGGCCACCCGAGATGTCATGCGATCAACAGACACCGATTACAAGTGAGTTTGCATCGAATAAATAGATACCTATAAAAAAATTCACACCCGACCCAAGAGGCACTCACCAAGCACACAAGTCAGTTGATGTGTATTTAATAATCAAGTTATATAGGAGCCCTACATTTAACAGATATGGTACAAGTAACTTATATATTTACGACAAAACAACAGATCTGACAAGCCTGTATTCCATTGATTTCCCAAAAGAGAGGTGAGTGACACTTAACCTCTTAATAACTTCTCAATAAGACTCAAATAACTACTGTGATTTCACTTCAATAACCTCCACGGTTTAACTTTTTTTAGGTTAGCCATATATAACACACATGATAGTATATTACTAGACTGTGCACATATAATTGACAACATACTTCGTATGGAATAATTTTTTCAAAACAGCTTAGTTTTGTGTGCAACATTTAAACTACAACCATGGATTGTTTAGTTTTTGTGATAAGACAACAAATGACAAGCTTGCCTCAACCTATATTGAAGTTCCTACAAGCATTCCAAATCTATAATTGGAATACATGTACTAATGTTTTTCAATAATCAATGCAAATCTAGCCTCAAAATTTTGTTCAAATGTAAGTTAAAAAGTTCATCAACCATTGAGTGATGATAGTCTAGAATTGATGTCATTTACTAACAAAATTAAAAAAATAAATAAATGCCAAACCATATTGTTATTTTTAGGCCTTCCGTCTAACAAAATCAAATGATGAAACTTAATAGTTATAAGAGTCTTGAAGATACAAATACACACCACTTAATTTTTACATATTTAGACATCTAAGACCTAAACTTCAACATTTACATAACCAATCAACTCTCATACCTAGGCATGCATTTTACTTTTTAAAAATTAAAATGGTGGTGTTTGTAATTTCATATGAAATTTAGGTGGTAGTGCAAACTAAAGTTTAAGTAGTAAATATGTAAATACACATCAATCGGGTGGTGTGTATGCAAATGCTAAAAAATTTTAAAAAAAATTATGTTTAGAGTCGTGTGCTGTGTGTAAATTCAGTACAAGTATTTGATCAATTTTTAATATTTCATGAAAAACACCAAATTTAAACGAAGCGTGGTGAAAAGGACCAGCAAGGATCAACATTAGAATAGTGGAGGAGAAATATTTGTGTACGGAAAACGTACGCCGAGTTATGTACGTACATTCATTTTAGGTTATTCGGAGGGTACAACTAGGTTATACTTAAGTTATACTTCCTTGCAATTCTTCATGTAACCTAAGCGTAACTTAGTTTCACCTTCCGAATAACCTAAAATGTACACAACTCTGCGTACGCTTTTCGTACGCAAATATTTCTAAGTTTTTTTTTTGGTTATTATTATTAAACTTCATATTTTACATATTTCATCATTTAAAAAAAATTTAAATTGAGAAAAAAAATTAAAATAAAAATTATTTTCAAAAGCACCCAAAAGCTATATCCACCATATTTCCCGGCCATATCTTATTCATCAAAGAAAGCACCAAACTTCAATTCAGCAACAGTGAGAATTTGTTCTTCTTAATTCCTGGCCGCTGACAAACAAAAAGGAAGATTTACAAACATGCCACTCAATTCTTATGTATTTACATATCTAACACCCAAACATTAATTTTTACATGTATATATATGTATTTGACTTCCAAAAATTCAAAAATGATTTTTTTATGTGATAAAAACAAATTGGGATGGTTAAAATGTAAAAATAGAGTTTAGGTGTTAGACATGTACATGCAGAGAAATTGAGTGGTCTGTACGTAAACCGAAACCAAAAAAGAAAACTTCAACAATTAGTGTGGCAACTTGTCTTGCTGCTACAGCCATGGAGTCATAGGAAAGGAAGGAGGCAGGCATGGTTATACTTGCCTATTGCTGCTGCATGGCTTCAAGCATCATCGATCTATAGGAAAGCTGCTGCTCATACAGAGATCTGAATATCCGATACTTGGCATCGTGATACTTCTTCACTCCTGGAACATCTGAAGGATGGATGACCTGCCATGCCACAGTTCAGAATCCACCTCACTACATTTAATAATGTGCTGGTTTCCAAGAAAAAAAATGCAGAAATGAAATTTTAGATGTGTGAGAAGTTGCGAGGGAAATTGCATTAGTCTGACTAACTATTTTTATTAATGCAATTTTGAAATATAAAAGAATGCCATATGATTGGAAAGGGAAATATTATTTTGTTAAAATATGTTGAAATTCCCTCCCTCTCTCTCTCCCTCTCTCTCTCTCTCTCTCTCTCTCTCTCACACACACACACACACACACACTAAATGAATGAAAACATTAGGAGATCTAACGGTCCAGAAGGAAAAGGACATTACAAAATTTGCCAACAAGAGATGATTAACCCACTGCTCGATAGTCCAGTGTTAATCTGTCAACAAGAGTTCCTCGCCAGAGATTGAGAGTCGACACAGCCAGACTAGATCAACCAATTGGTAATGTCGACTAAAACTAGCCGAACCCTTACAAGCTCAACCGACCGATGATGCCAACTAACTAGTCGGCTGAACATCAACACCGAGCCCAAGCCAAATTAGTTGATCAGCCGGCCAAGCTAGAGTGTAGCCAAGCAATAGGCTCATATATGAAAAATAATAGGAATACCCTATACAATTCCCATTAAAGTAGAAGCAAAAATATAACATTAACATATTGTACTCTTCCCTTATAAATAGAAAGATCATTTCATGAGTAGGAAACGACGTATTATTGTTAATTATTGTTCGCTCTCTCTATGTCTTGCTCTCATTTCTTACGCTCTATTTCTTGTGTTGTGATTCATGGAAAAATTAGAACTAACATCCTAAAAGATACAGTGAGGGCGAATCATGCCACAAATAAGAAGATAAGTAGCACACGAAGAGGATACAACAGAGACACTGATAATACATAGTGCACAAGAGAGTTTGTGAACCAACAGATCCAGAAGCTAAAGAATCAAATGTTCGATGTCCTTTTAGAGGCACCAACTCGAGGAGAGAGCAGCATCCTCGAAGGGAAGGGTCGGCACGCAACTGTCGAAAAGCCCTATTAGCCCTAAAAAGAGGAGACTTGGTACTTCGATAGTGCTAGATCGGCATCGAATGAACAACAATGATTTGGGTGTACTGGGGCATCCCGACATCCAAAGACTGCATTCTTTCGGCAAAACTTTGAGGCTGAGCCCCAAGTGAGATTCAAAATCCAACACTAGAGTTCTAAAAGGGCAGGAACCAACCACAGCCTTGTACGAGTCGACTGTGTGTCTACTGAGCATCATTGATGTGCGGAAATGTCATCTCTTATTTAAAATACAGATGGAGTTGACCTCATGTGGTTCAATGCATTGCTGCTCGGAGTGATCACACTGTTGGCTTACTTCAAATGAATGTTTGTGGGGCAGTTTGCAAGCACACAAAAGCCCAGAAGAATTCGTAGGCCCTCCTACAGATCCGATAAGAACATAATGAAAGCCTTCGCTCCTGTTGGAAGAGGGAGATTTGGAGCTGGTAGCTCACACCATCCTAGCTCAAGAGCTAAAGAAAGAAACTTTTCAGTACGTTTTCGATCTGCAGCAATCGAAGACGCTAGCCGAGTTGTTAGAGATGACCAACAACCAGATCTTGACCGAGGAATACAACTCCCTTACATCATTCAGAATCAAGCAAATCAACCGTCATCCACCAAAAAGAACCGACCATAGAGAAAACTGGGAGCCAAGTCACAATCCTCACCGCTCAGCTCGAACTCACCTTGAAAACCTATGAAGTCACTTGAATTACCGAGCGACAAAGAGAGTGTACCGTTGAGGGAGTCAGGCACGTATCCCGCCTAGCGCCCTGCTAAACAATGAGAATATGTTATTGTTTCAACCCTTATTTTTTGTTGTTAACTTCATAAAAAGGTTAAATATTTTTTTTTTCTAATTTTGCACATGATCCTAGGTTTGACCGACTATAAGAGAATTTGAGTTCAAGAAAGAGATCGCCGAGGTTCAACCAACACTCGGAAAACTTGAACCAACCCACCAATTGTGGTTTCACACGACAAAACCAACAACAACGCACGACGTCCAATCGGTAAAAATTTTCAAAACCAACAACACATGACATCTGATCAGTAAAGATTTTCCGAAACCGACAATGAAAAATAAACATTCAATCAGTTAAAATTATCTAAATTTGACCGACAACGACTATTAACGTCTGATCGACAAAATGCACAAGAACCGACTCATAATGCTTGTGCATCATAAAAACTTATCTAAAGTGGGTCAAGCTCTGGGTGTGATTATGTAACCATTAGCGACAAGATCTGCGGTGGGTAGCGTACGAATCATGCCGATAGTAAGTCTCAATACTTACCCTAGCAAAAGCTGGGACAAAATTCACTTAATATGGCTAGAGTAATGTGTGGTCCGTCAAAGGCGATGACTTAATCGAGCGACAGAGATATAGGAAGTGTAAAACTTGAGCTAGGCGCTAACTATGCAAAACCAACCAGAGTCATCCTTTAAAAAAGCCAATCCATCAATAATCACAAAAAATTATCACCAGAAAAATAAAATATATGGTAAAGGTGAAGCACAAAAAAAACTAAGATGACAACAGACCGAAAATTTTATTTTATTTTATGATTGAAAACCTAAAAGAAATTCTCTACATTCCTTTATAAAGAATTTCACATACGTTTCTTTACAAGCATTCGAAAAGAAAAGGAAAAAAGTTCTCTATGTATGGACGAATTCAAAGATGAGTCAAACATTTTAAGACCTCCCATCGTCTTCAACGTTACCTCCTCTTCCTCGCCCTTTCCTAGTTTGAAAGTAATGTAGCAAATTTATCCAAATTGGCCCACTTAGGGGAGACCAGTTTCGTCTTTATCATCCGACCGATGGCTAAGGATACTCCTACCCTGAGTTGTGCAGTGAGAAGTTCCACCTACCGAGGGTGGGAAGAAAGCTCAATGACAAACTAATCAGACGTCTTCATTGTTGTCATTTTCTCTTCCAAGGGATGATTCTCTCCCTGAGCAACTGACAACAACTTTGATAGTCTGAGTACTTCAACCTCAACCACCTTCGCCTGATTTTTCGCTAACTTAACCCTATCCTTAGCCTTCGCCAAGTTTTCCACAGCCTCTAGTAGGATCATCGGAAAAAAGTATGAAGCATCTCAGGCCATCAATTGTATCGATCGGTCATCTGGCCCAAACCTGAGAGACTTTGCTCATGAAGGGTCTTCTCGAAAGCTCAAGACCAAATCATTTCGGGGATGGTAGCGGGGTATAGAGTCGTCGTAGGGAAATCAAAGTACCAATCCCTCAAATCGATCAAAGTGAAACAATCATCAGAGCTAACTGTCACGGACTAACTTTCCCCAAGTTTCCTATACGGCTCTAGCGCTCTCATTTAACACTAAATCAACCTAATTCTCACAGCGTTTGGACTTGTAAACACCAAGCACTCTTAAAAAGAAGAGTAGAAAGAAAGGAACACTTCACACTTGAACACTTGGAAGCTTTGATTAATGCTTAAATGATTATAAATGAGGGGAGAGACCTTTATTTATAGTCCACCTCCAAGTCAAGAGAATATTCTAGAATTCCTTACTTTCTAGAGCATTCCATACAATTCTTACATAAATACATAATCCTATATCCTTCTAGGTTCTTCTTGAACTCTCCATGCTCCATCCTTTAGCTCTTCATAAAGTATTGTCTTCCTTTGACCTCTAGAATTGGGTAGAAGTTTCTAGAGTTGTGTGGAACTTTCTCATCCACGTTCTTGGCTCTAGAAGGTTCTTGCAATGCATGCCTCTTCGAAAGTTTTCCTTCCCATACTTCCTTTGACACTCTTCCTCACTTAAATCCACAATGCCCTCATTGCGGCTTCCCCTGCACCTTCAAAACTACCTCCTTGGTTGCCCCCAGAGTTGACAAACTTTGATTTCTCCTTGGTGTTATGGGAGAGGAGAGTTATGCAGCAAGTCTTAGTGGCTGGCGGCTTATCCCTTGCCTCCAACCTTTTTAAACTATTTTTCTTCTTTCTTAGCGGTGGTTCATTAGGAAACTCCATCATTTTCCATGGCATCCCAACTCTTTGTGTCTTTTCTCCTTCATTGGCATCATGAATGATAGCCAAGTTGTCCCTCTTGTCCTGTGAAATGTCATCCTTGAGCTAGATTGTCGATAGCATTTTGGATCCTTGCTTGTTTAGCCTTATTATCGGTATTGAGCAAACTTGACTCTCTTCCGTGATACGCAAGCTACTGGCAAATGGCATTGTGAATGCTCTTACTTGCTCCAAGAAGTTCATTCCTAGGACAACTTTGTAATCATTCAAAGGAATGACAAAGAAGTCTAGAGTACATGATCATGTCACAATGCGGGTCTTGACTCCCATCGATCGGCATCTCTGCTAAGTTGACGATTTTAATGGAGCCCCCTCCTTTAGTCATCTGCAACCCCAACCTTTTTGTTTCCTCACTGGCGATGAAATTGTGGGAAGCACTTGTATCTATCATTGCCCTGATAGTCTTCCCTCTTATTTCTATCTCCAGAAAGAGTAACATCTTCCCTTGAGGTTTCGTCGAAGCTTGCATCACGTTCAACAGTTGAAGATATCCCACATGTGCCGCGATGTCATTTTTCCTATCACTTTCTTCTTCCTCCATATGGCTTACAAGGAGAGAGATGTGGGCCTTCTTCTAAGGGCAATCCCTTGCCAAATGAGCTCCTTCACAAAGAAAGTAGCGATTTTGATATGGCTTGTTGTTAGTTTTCCCCTTGTCCCTTACCTTTGTTGGGGTTAATTCACGACATTTCTCCTCCTTGTGTTTGCCAGTGTCATCCCCACCTTTGACATCACAACTCTTATCTTTAGGTTTCTACTCCTTTGAATAATCAACCAAGCTTTAAGCAGCCGCGATGGTAGCGGTAAGATCTTGCACTCCTCGCCTCCTAAGCTCAGTCTTTGGCCAATGTTGGAGTCCATCCATGAAGTTGAAGAGAGCATCCTTGTCTGACATATCGGGGATTTCAAGAATCAAGCTTGTAAACCCTTAATGTAATCTCGAATCAAACCCTCTTGCTTAAGCCTTCGCAGCCAGGCTCGAGTCTCATCCTCGGTATTCTCGGGATAGAATTGTCTCTTTAGCTTTCTCTTGAAGTCATTGAAAGTGGTTATGGAGCACAAACCTTTCTCTACATCTTCTTTTCTTCTTCTTCACCAAAACATAGCGATGTCCGAGAGATAAAAAGAGACAAATTATATTTTTACATCTTCATCGGCAATCCCATTGCTCCAAAGTATTGCTCTAGTCCCCATAGAAAGTTGTCTACTTCCTTCGCGTTGTGAACCCCTCCAAAACTCATAGGTTTTGGAACTTCAATCCTCTTGGCTTCGAAATTGGGATGGCTTGTGAATACCACTAGTGCCCTCTTGCACAGCGAAATGTCTCCACGCATCTCCTCCAAGCTAGAACGCACGTCGCTCATCTCCTCCTCATAGTCTCTTCATACCACTTGGAGCTTCCTCAACAAATCCTCCTGTAACTTATCCATATGGCCCATTAAGGTCTCCTCAAGTTGGAGCATCATTCCTCTGATCGTTGAATGAATAGTGACATCCTCCTCGAGTTCATCAACCATTTAGCTAAGATCCTTTATTGGGCCGCCCTTCATGTCATCCATTGACTCCTCCATCTGAGTAAGACGTGAATCAAAGCCATGCATGATTTTCTTGGACCTCCCACATAACTTGGGTGCAACGGGATTTCTTTGTTCCTGGCGACCTCGCCCTTGAGATGACTCCACATTAGTGGCTTCCGACTCCATCACGTGCTCTTTGATGTTTCTTGTCATTCCTTTGAATAAAGTCTCTGATACCAACTGTCATGGACTAACATTCCCCAAGTCGCCTGTGCGGCTTTAGCGCTCTCCTTTAGCACTAAATCAGCTTAATCCTCACAACGCTTGGACTTATGAGCGCCAAGCACTCTTAAGAAGAAGAGTAGAGAGAAAGGAACACTTCACACTTAAATATTTGGAAGCTTTGATTGAATGCTTAGGTGATTACAAATGAGGGGAGGGACCTCAATTTATAATCCCCCTCCAAGCCATGAGAATATTCTAGAATTCCCTACTTTCTAAAATATTCCATACAATTCTTACATGAATACACAATCCTAGATCCTTCTAGGTTCTTCTTGAACTCTCCATGCTCCATCCTTGAGTTCTTCATAGAGTATTGTCTTCCTTTGATCTCTAAAATTGGGTAGAAGTTTCTAGAGTTGTGTGGAACTTTGTCATCCCCTTTCTTTGCTTTAGAAGGCTCTTGACATGCATGCCTCTTCTAGAGCTTCCTTCTCATACTTGTCTTGTCATTTCTTTGAAAATGGTAGGGCGTGACATAACACTCACCTTCACCCTCTTGACTAGAATCAGGACCCACTGTGTGTGTGTGGGGGGTGGGGATGATAAAGGTCACAATAGCAACAATGTAGTTCGACAGAATAAAGGCGTGAATAACTCCATAATGGTTGAAGATGACCCATAGCTCACGACAGAGAGGCAACCTCAAGTCGATGCGAAGTTGATACTTGTAGAAGAGGTCAAGGCCATTTGGAGTGGTCGTTCGATTGGGCTCATCGTCGACTCAAAGCCTAATGGAAGAATCGTAAATGTAAGCGTCCTGCAAGCAATCCACTTCCTCTTGGGTCAACGTTGATCGTTTGGTTGCTACGATCATCCCAAAAGATTTCAGAGAGTATTTTGGAGCCATCAAAACAGAACACAAAAAATAAAAAGTTGAATAAATGAGAAACGAAGAGAAAAAGATAGTAAAAGTGTACGGTCAATCCAACCCCTCACTATATATATANTACATATAAGGCAACAAAAGAAACGGAATCGTCGCACGAGAAAAAACAGAATCGTCGCATCGATAAAAATGCGATGAAAGAAAAATTACAACACGGGATTCGAGAAGAAAAAATAAATTTTTTTTTCTGAGAATAGATATTACAAAACAAATAACACTCGGAAACTAGTCCAAAAGAAAATATTTTACAAGGGAATCGTCTGCTGCTTCGGTCAAAACGTAGCCCCTCCGATGCAATCTTTTATATAAAACTACACCAAATTTGAACTAGTTCATCCTGTCGATCTCATCTTGAGCTTGAAGTATGAGGCATATATTCAGGATGCACGACAATTCATAGTGAAGAGCAGCCATCTCCTTCATCCTCTTTGGTCTCTCCACACGAGCCAACAGCTCACGTATCACCTTTTCTCGTTGAATTCCACTCGATCGAGCGAAGAAGTCATCAATCTTGTCCAGGCCACAAGCCAGCGACCAAGAAAACTTCTGACGTCCATTAGTTGTTTCCTCGCGGGCCATACGACGATTGCTTGGGTGGTCAATCCCTCGCTCAAAAGTCGACCGCTTCTAGTCGATGCCTGAGCAGCCACCGGAGGCACCACAGTCAAATTCTCACCAAAATTTGTCGGAGGCAAGTCATTACCCAAGTTCAACATACCACTATCAAATAATATTGTAAAAACACAAGACCAGGAAAAATATCAAAACCTACCAAGTAAGATCGATGCTCATACCAAGGAGTTGATCCCACTCAGATGAAGTAACCAACATGACACCCTCATCGGATGCAGCAGAGCACCAGTAGTCTCTTGTGTCTCAGACGACGACAAACCACCCGCAGCGTCTTGAGCCTGGGCAGCGGCAGAGCACCAATACCTTCTTGGGTTGATGTTCAATCGACAGGTTTTGAGTCGCAGTAAAAGGTTAAGCCGACAGATCGATGGTTGAGCAAGTCGCCCAAACGTTACTCTGTTGTGGACCGAAGAACCAATCAGACGACCCCAACTGATCTATCAATGTGACCACTTTTCTTTTCTTAGCTGTGATTTTCTTCTTCTTTTCGCCTTCCGACGGTACCGCTCTTTCGGTCTCCCAAAGACGGCAAGAAGAATTTTCTTGTTGGGGGAATGATAGGAAGATTCGACACGTTCTCCACAATAACATTTGGAAGACGATTGATTCAAGCGAGAAGAGATGCAAAACAAATATGTAATGTCAAAGAGTCTCATCACTCTCTATTTATAAGACCAAATATGCAGAAATCAAGGGAGTTCAATAGTTGAATCATTAATTACAAATAAATATTATCAAATTCTTGGACTAAATTCTCTTATTCTTATTGCAATATCGTTTTTAAGAATTAAGAGAATTGCGGAACTAAAATATGTATATTGAAAATATGTTAGTGTTGGTCATGGGATCTAGCAATCCAGATGAAAGAGAGTACGACAAAAGAGGACCCATTGACAGAAGACCTGAAGGCCTGCTTATCTAATTAGATGCAGTCGTCCGAGTCAGAGCAAGTAAAGCCTAAGCGGACCAATGCACAAAGAGAACTTAATCTAAGCCATTCAATCAAAAACGAGAAAAATAGGTATCCAAACCAACACTAATAGAAAGCCAACAAAAGGCAGTAAACTATCTTCCAACAGATTCGATCCGAAAGATGTAATCCCACAATATCACCAACCATGTCACGGACACCCACGAAGTTCCTTATCAGGAATCAAGAATTAATAATGCAACAAAAGGCCTTATAATTATCCCTCAGGCTCTCCTCGTTGAGGAGAAAGCTACCTACCAAGTACTATGATTCACCTTCTGCTCGATAATCCAACTACACTCTGCCGACAGGAGGTCCTTATTAGAGATTGACGGTCGGCAGCCAGACTAAATCAACCGATAGGCAATGCCGACCAAATCGGCTCTGTCGAGCCGAAGCCATGTAAGCTCAACCAACCACTGACGTCGACTGAACCGGTCCTGCCGAGCCAAAGACAAATAAGCTCAGCCAACCAAGCCAAAGAACAACCAAGCAATATGATCATATTTGTAAAATACCAATAATACATTGTACATACCACATAAAAGCAAAGTTAAAAATATATCATCATCATATTGTACTCTCCCCTAAAAATGGGGAGATCATTTCATAAATAAGACAAAATATTACTGTTTATTTTTGTTTACTCCTCTCTCACTCTCCTTTCTTGAGCTCTATTCCTTGAGTTGTGATTTACAGACAAATCTGAGTTCAACAATATATATATATATATATATGAGAGCTCTGCTAGGGGGTGATTTCGGTTGTAATTGATTCTGCCACTGGAAGGATCTCGCATCGTTGGCCCTCGCTCCGGCGTCTGCATCTCGTCGATGTCGACGTTCGCACTCCCTGTTGCGGCTCGCGTAGCGATATCTCCACTGCTTGCGTCATCATCTTCCTCTGTCACTATGTTCATCTGCTCGACATCGTCGTCTTCCATGCCTCTGTCACTCGCAGCTGTCATCTGCACCCGATTCTTTTGTTTCGGCGTTGCTCCTACTTCTGCGCCCGACAGTTTATTTGTTTGTCTTTCAGGAACCTCGCAGCAGTTCGACGCCGACAGCCTCTGATGGCGTTTCTTTCTTTGGTTGAGCCGGAGAAAGTCTCCTTTGCCCGCGTGGTGGGTAATCCTCAGGAGGAGTTCGCAGTGGTATTCCCCTCAAGTTATAAGGAATGTCGTGAGAGTACAGATGATTGTCCTTTTATTAAGAAGAGAAGTAGGAAAGGGAGAAAAGAAACAATCTTTTTCTCTTAATCAGAAATTTCTACCCTGATGAAAAAATTCAAGTTTGCTCTTATTGGCAAATTTCAGTAGGAACACCCTCCTATGTATGTTATCAGAAAATGTTGGTGATCTTAAGCTAGTAGGCAAGTGGAAAGTGAGACTCATGGATGGGAGACATGTTGATCCAACTAACAGTGGCTGAAGACTACACCAGAATTTTCTCCAAGAAATATCTTAATATCGAAGTTAAATCAATAAAATTACTCAAGTTGTCTCCTAATTTTGACCCAAAGCATGAAACTCCCACTATACCGATATGGTATGGTTTAGTTTACCTGGTCTCAAGCTGCATTTTTTTCACCATCAGGATGTCTGCTCTATTGGGGTCTTCCTTAGGAATCCTTTGAACCTACTTTTAACCTAATCAGACCCTCTGTAACTAGAATAATTGTGGAAAGAGATATTACTTTACCTGATGTTACTGAAGTCTAACTGGGCACAAACCATAATGGTTATTGGCAACAAATCGTCATGGAACACAAACCCCCATATTGTACCCACTGTAAGATGTTTGGTCATATCTTTGCTAAATGTCACGAGCTTCATCCTATTTTGAAATCTAAGGTTCAAGTGAATAAGGAGGGGTCTAACCCCACTGCTGTGGATATTTTAGTTCCACATGAGGAGGATACTACCGGACAGGAGGCGTCTACTGCCCCCGAGGAACCCCCCCCCCTCATGACACTGTTGTTGTTGTTATTGCGAGTGATGCGATGCTGACACCTACAAACTCCATAGAAAACAATATTGATTGACCATTATCAATAAATGATAGTGTTCAGACTGATAATCAAGGGAGTCTCGCAGCTCTACTTCTTCAAGAAGTATCCGGTGTAGAGGCAACTCATGTTTCACATATTCTAGAACTTATTGTGAGTACTACTGTTGGTATTCCTTTTGCTTCAGATCTACCCCATCAGGCTGATTTTGAGGAGGAATGACAGGTTTACACTTCCAGGAGAAAGAAGAAGAATGAAGATCTACTATAGCTAAGGAGTCTTATGAATGATACTTTAGTTACTACGAGTAATGGTCAGCACCTTATCAATCTGCTAGTTGGATCCCTACCGAGAGCTAGAGTCAGATGCAAAACTAGATTGGGATGACCCACACTTTTTCAGCGCCTAGTGGTTTTTGGGTTTTTTTAATTTCTGTATGGACCCATCTTTTACATTTTTTGTGTGTTGTACCGTATGAGTTGGGTGTTTAGGCCCACCCATACAAACATATATGTATCTTTTTCTTTAATATATCAACCCTTGGGCTTTATATATATATATATATATATATATATATGGTTTTGAAAAAGCCCAAAGGCTAATATATTAAAACTGAAAAGATACAGTAAAGTTGTATGAGAGGGCTTAAAAGAAAGTTCAACTCACACAATACAACACACACAAATCCCAAATAAAACAAAGAGACATAAAGATAAAAAACCAAAACGCTAACAAAGGGCACAAAAGTGCTAGGGACGTCTCATTTTAGTCCTCCCTCTGCCTCTAGTTCTCGGAAGTGAGCCGACTAACAAATTGGTAAGGTGAGTACTATTTCCCAAAGTAACCAAAGTATCATTCATCAGATTCCTGAGCTCAAGTAGGTCTTCATTCTTCTTCTTCCTCCTGGATGTGTAGACCTGTTATTCCTCATCCGATGATTGACTCATCTGATCAGTAGATTCTAAAGTTGGTTGGATAGGTGTAGACTATTGCACATCATGATCCCCATGAGTCTGAGTAACATTAACAGTTTGCTCGACCTGATGAGGCGATAGTGAAGCAATAGAAATATTGTCACCTATAATATCGCTGATAGGTTTTAGGGAAGATGGGGTCTGAAGAATCTCCCTCTCCCCACTATTTGAGGATCCAAAGACGGGGGAGCTACAGCTGAGGATTGAATGGCTGTCATATTGTCTGCGAAAATAGTAATGTCTTCAGGGATATTCTTTTGATGATCAATAGAGTCAATAACTTGGAGCTGATCAGAAGAAGATGAAATCAATCTCTGGCAGAGAACTATGTTTTTCTTGTCTGAGTTGGGAGTGTAGATGGTGGCATTGAGAACTAGAGTGGTCGAACATACGACACTTTGAACAATACGAAAGAAAAGGCTCAATCACTACCTTTTGCCTATATCCATGATGCTATGTGCCCAACCAAATTTCCTCAGAAACAGATAAGTGATGTCTCTTTCAACAAGTACTCTGACTTCAGATGGGTGAGAAAGATTAAAAGTAGGAATATCTGTTTTGAGTGGCTTATCATAAACTGAAGCAATAGAGTACAATACTTTTTAAGTAAAATAATGAAATTTCAGACCAAGGAAGCGAATTCAAACCAGAATGATTGGTGGTTCCATCTGTGGGTCAAAATCTACATACTATTTCAGAATCTTCATTGCTCTGTTATCAATCCAAATTATCATTCTAGCAAATAAGCGCGTATAATCTTCTTCATTATTAAGATGTATAAGAATGTGTTGTCCATCAAACGGTCCAATTATTCATTCATCAACAAAGTGCATAAGCTCAAATTTCTTACGAATCAACTTCATTTTGGGATGGTCATATACATAAATTTTCCGACCAACTTCAGTCGATAGAAGAAAGCAAGTTGAATACTTTCAGCTTCTGTACAAAAGATGGCAGACTTCTCATTCTTCATACCTAGTTTTTTTATGTCCTCCTCCCACTCAAACAAAGGAAGGAGCACGATTTATGTGTACCTGAGGCGTGGACACTCGCAAGAGCAACAGCACACGATCTGTCTGAACCCATCCCCAATAGATGGAGGTGCGGCATTAAGAACAATGAAGAAAGCAAAGCAGAGAGCAAACTCCAAATCCAAAACAGGGAGCGGAGCGGAAACCGAAGCCCCTGCAAATTCAGCTAGAGCCCGAGGAGCAGCTGCACGAGCAGCAGGCAACGAAGAGATGTCGAGCTCGACGACTGAGCCCGACGCAGCCGCACAAACAGCAGACAACACGAGCAACAGAGCAAACGAAGCATGACGATGATTGAAAGGCATGAGCAGCAGACGAGATGACGAGCTCGAAGACTGAGGTCGACTCAGCCGCACGAGCAGAGACGCGAAGAAGCAGACAAAGCACATTTACAGCGGCAACAATGGTGAATCAGACGAAAGTGACGAAATCGACGAACGACAAGCAGAGCTTGATCGAAGAAGAGATGCAGTGGAGTAATAACTAGGGATCGTCATAGCAAAACCTTAGCAGAGCGTGAGCATGAGCGGCAGCCCCATTTATGATATAACAATATATGTATATATGTGAAATCTCATATAACTCAGTATACCAACCAATGATTGTCACATGTGAAATTCTATTGAAGGCAATCAAGTAGGCGTGAAGTCTCAGATAACTCAGTATATCAACCAACGAATCTGTCGCTACAAGAAGATAACAGACCTAAAAAAAAAAGTTCTTGGTTGTATTTAACCCACGTAATATAAGCATGTGTGTGTCACATATGCATATCACCAAAAAATGTCATTCAGAAAAACCTCATAAGCCGTATTGCTGAAAAAAATAGAGGAACTTGGTTGCCTTCAATACGACTTCACATGTGACACCAACCAATACTGGCAATCAGACCATCAAGAAGAATCCATAAGATCTAACAATTTATCATGGACCTCTCAAACCCACCAAAAGAAAAATAAGAGAAAAAAGAAAAAAAACTTACAAATATCATAAAAAATCCAAATAATCATAATCAAATATACAATTAACAAAAATAAACATGAACTATATTAAATAGACAAGATTCAATCAATTCAACATTTAATAATGGTGTCTGTAAGTCGTTCTCTCAATTCAAACATTTCCCCAACACCTTCGCCATCATGGGTGCAACCTTCTTGTGATTCTCCTTCTGCCTATGGCATAAATTGTCCTGTATGATATTCAAATGCTTCAAGCGATATATTTAAATGATCATCGTCAATAATGCTGAAGTCTACATCAGTTCTCAAATGATGTCACCATATATAGTTATGGAGAGTCATTATGACCATTACAATTTGCACATGCTTCGGAAATGAATGTTGGCATATCACGCAGTATGACCAAATTTTTCTTCTACACGCCAAATGTTTTTTTAATTACATCACGCAAGGACGAGTGTCTCTTGTTAACTATTTATTTCCTACCCTGAACAATATAGTTGGATCTTCCAAATTCGGGAATATGATATTTGGTATCCAGAAATGACTTCAGATATCCCCTTTGTAAGGTATTATCAGTTCAACACTCCTTTGAAGCATCAATAGTCTGCTTGATTGGATCCCAACCCACCTGTGAATCCCTGTTTTAATTCCTTTCATAATTTCTAGTATTTTTCCAACTGATCCTCCTTGTTCTTCAGTTGTATCCTATCATACTCCTTTCCTGTTATTTCCTCAAACTTCTTCATAAAATTTTATCAATATTCCTTGTTAAATTAGCTGGTGGGCCTATTTCCAATTCAACCTCCTTGAAATAGAGGTCGCAAAATATGAGTTTGGCTTACCTATCCTACATAGCTGAAGAACCAACTTCATTAGTTTTAATCATTGCGTTACTAGCACAGAAAAAGTAAAACATTAATATTTGACAACAACCACAACCCACACAGAAGCAACACAACCAGACAACCACAACTCACAACTACAGACACCACAACCACGTACACACAGTCACAACTCCACACACAACCACAAGCCACAAATAAGCCAACACAACCAGACAACCAGACAACCAGACAACCACAACCACCAAAATCCAACCCCAGCCACACTTCCACACATAATTACAGCCTCCACACACAACCACAGGCACCATAACCACCTCCACAAAAGCCAGACCTCCACACACAACCACAGCCCACACATGAGGCAACACAACCAGATAACCACAACCACCACAACACAACTCCAACCACACCTCCACACACAACCACGACCACCACAACATAACTAAAGAACACAACCATCTCCACATAGAGCCACAACTCTACACACAACCACAACCCACACATAAGCCAACAAAACCCACAACCACAGCCACCATAACACAACCTCATTCACACCTCCACACACAACCACAACCTTCACACACAACTACAGGCATCACAATCACCTCCACACAGGGCAAGACCACACACAACCAAAACCCAAACATGAGCCAACACAACCAGACAACCACAACCCACAACCCCAGCCACCATAGCGCAACCCCAGCCAAACATCCACACACAACCACACCCTCCATACACAACCATATGCACCACAATCACCACCACACAGGGCCAGACCTCCACACACTTTCACAACTCACACATGAGCCAACACAATTTGACAATCACAACCCACAACCACGACCACTACAACATAGCCCCAACCACACTTCCACACACAGCCACAACCACCATAGCACAACCGTAGAACACATAACCACCTCCACACAGAGTCACAACTCCGCACACAACTGCAACCCACACATGAGCCAACACAACAAGACAACCACAACCCACAACCCCAGCCACCACAGCACAATCCCAGCCACACCTCCACACACAAGTACTCCTCACCAAAACACAACCACCACACCACAACCCACATCACAAGTACTCCTCACCACAGCACAACCACAACCACCGCTAAACAACCCCAGCCACACCTTTACGCACAAGTACTCCTCACCACAACCCAACCACATCCACCACAGCACAACCACACAACCCACAGCCACCACCCCACTACCCACAACACAACCACAACACCCCATCCACACCTCCACACACAAGTACTCCTCACCACAGCACAACCCCATAACCCATAGCCACCACAACACAAGTACTCACACAACACAACCACAGCCACCACAACACCACCCCAGCCACACCTTCGCACACAAGTACTCAACACAACACAACCACAACCACCACAGAAAAACTCCACAACCCACAGCCATTACACTACAACCCAAAGCACAAGTACTCCTCACCACAGCACAAGTACTCATCGCAACAAAACCACAACCACTACAACACAACCCCAGGCACACCTCCACAACAGAAGACACACCACGAAACAACTACAACCACCACAACACAGCCTCACAACACAGCGACCGCACCATAACCCACAACCACACTTCCACACACAAGTACTTATCACCACAGCACAACCACAGTGATCACAACACAACCTCAAAAACCCCGCCGCTACCCCCACAACCCACAACACAAGTACTCCTCACCACAACACAAGTACTCCTCACCACAGCACAACCACAGCCACCACAACATCACCAAAGCCACTACTCGACACACAAGTACTCACCACAACACAACCCCAGCCATCACAGCACAACCTCACAACCCACAACCACCGCAGCACAACCACAGTACAAATACTCCTCACCACGGCACAACCACATTACCACCCAAACACACCTCCACACACAAGTATTCACCACAACACACCACAACCACCACAGCACAGCCCCACAACCAACAGTCACCACACCACAACCAACAACACAAGTACACCTCACCACAGCACATTTACTCCCACCGCAGCACAACCACTGCCACCACAGCACCACCCGATTCAGAGTAAAGACCATCACCACATCAGCATTAAGGAAAATCCAATACCAATGCAAAATCGCATGAATTGCAAAAACCGAAACTGCATATATTGCAAAACCCAACGACAATGAACAACCATCCGAAAATCATCGACCGAATAGAACTTAGAAAACCATCGCAAAATCATAATGTCAGAGAATATAGTGGTAAAGAATACCGTAGACCGAGGGAGAGCAAAGGAGACAAGTTGAGACGAATAACAAAGAGTATAGGGAGGTAGGGTAGTAAAACCCGAACGAATAATTTTTACAAAACACGGGCAACGCGATCTAACTCGCGGCCCGCATTTTGTCCAATTTTTTTAAAATCGCGCTTGCGCCGTCGTTATCAAACGGGCATATAAAAAAAACCATTTTAGGGCAGCGCCGTGCAAAAAATGCAACACCAAACAAACCCTAATTCATGAAAACTTACTATTTAAATTTACGTTTTCTTTCAAGAAAAGAAAAATTTTGGATTTATGTTTAATAAGAGAGACTTAGTTAACAGGAGGACTACAACTGATAAGTATATGTTGTGTTGTGATTGTAGTTTCTTTTATACTGATTATTTCTATACAGAGATATTGTTGTGTGGATTGAGATGTTTTGCTTGCAGACAATGCTATAATTTCTAGATATTTTGATTTTATGTTGTATTTTGTGAATATTTAGTGGTTTATATATATGTATTAGAAGTCTCTAGAAATCTGTGGAAGAGTATTATAATATTAATACATTCGGACAGCAGTTCTTGACATGGTCAATTCTAAACTATCAGGTCAGATCATGACAAAAGTGAAATCAAAGCATTTAAGTTGAATTATGATAAAAAAGAGTCATTATGATGATAAATTAATTAATAAGTAATATTAATAAAGGGTTAAATTGTGTCTAATTATAATATTTCTTATGTTATTTCAGAAATATGAAAAATCAAGGGAAAAAGCTAGAGATGATATAATAGAGTTGATACATCTTCATAGAGTATTATGAACTCAGATGTTTTTTGCAGAGACGAAGACTGCAGCGACTCAAATGATTAAGTACCCCAGATTCAGACCAATTCTAGCGGTTGAGAAAGTATTTAAAGTTATTTCAGAAGATGAGACCGTCTCACTTTTCTAGAGGATGTCTGGTGGATGTTGAAAACTGACTGCTAAGAGTGGAGAAGATCTTAGATGGGTTATCTTATCCTTTTGAGATGAGTTACTCTGATCATTTTTGTATTAGAGAGAAAAGCTGAGATATAGTGGTGAGGACAAATGCAGAATAAATATGAGGGTAGAGCCAGCCGCATAAGTTTGTGAGTATTTTTAGAGACTTGTTCGTAGCACTGTCAGGTACAAGATAGATGCAGGATAAATTTATCTGATTGGTTTCCGCTGATCACTCAATAATGAAGTATGAGGCAGAATTTACTATGCTTTCAATATATGTGTCCCAGTTGATTCCAAATGAAGAGAAGTGTCACAAGTTTTTATCTGGGCTGAAAGATATGATTAGACAGCCACTTATTCCTCTTAGGATCGATGATTACGCTAATCTGGAGGAGAGGGTCAGAATGATTAAGCTTGATTTAGAAGCTACTCAAATGAGGGACTTTCAAAAAATAAATTTAGAAAGATCAAAGTTTCTCCGAAGATATCAGGGCAGACGGTCATTCTAAAAAGAAAATACAAGTACCAAGAAGGCAAATCAAGCAGCTTTTGTAGCCGATCAAGCAATGTGGAGTAGCCAGATTGATGTGAAGAAATGTGACAAGTGTGGTTGGTCTCACAAGGGTGAGTGTTTGTCTCGATTGAACACTTGCTTTTAGTGTCACCAATGAAGACATGATGAGAAAATGCCCTAACTTGTATCAGAGGGCTCCAACAAATTCTAGAGGCAGCGCTGCATAACCTTAAATGAACTTCAGTAGACCGAGTGCAGCTGAAATTTTAGGATTAGTGTTGAATCCATGTTAGACCCATTAGAGTGTCCAGTCAAGGATATATGCCTCTGTTTAGAAAACTGAATCGTACTAATCAGTTCGACCGTGAACTAATTGGTGGTCCAGTTTGAGATGACTTAAAAACTGCACTCACATCAAACCAGATTGAACCAATTTGAATCAGCTTTAAGCTGACATAAACCGACCAGTTTGACCCCTAAACCAAAAATTGTATTTTTTTACATTTATGCCACCTATTTTATGTAATTTACATATTTAATGTCTAAACTCTTTTTACATTTATACCATCCAAATCACTCATAACACATCAAAAATATTACTATTATAAATAAATTCAATTTACATACATGCCACCCAATTTTATTTATTTACACATCTAACACAAACTATTTTTTTTTACATTTATACCACTAAAATCATCGATATCATATAAAATATCACGATTTTAAAAAGAGTAATATAAGTTTTCATGCATAGATAAAACTGTTAAAATTGAATTTTAATTGTTAGATATTTAAATACATAAAAATTAAGTGTTATATAAATCTTATCTCTTGTCAATTTAAATATATTTATGATTTATTAAGTCATCCGATTAAACCACGTTTCAACTTTTGAACATTGAACCTCTTCTACTACCAGTTCAATGTCAGGCTCGGTTTTCAGAAACTTGGTATATGCACTTTCACAGCAGGAAGATAAGAACTCCCCCGACGTCATCACATGTATGTTTCACTTTTAATAATTTTAACTCAGTGCACATTTAATTAACATAGAACTCATGTCATGTCATTCATAACACAATTTAAGAAAATCACATAAATAAATCAACCTTAATTGTTCACTGCAATGATTTTATTAATAGGTATCATATTTCATCAAAATAGGCCAATAAGATTATTATTTGATTCGAGAGCATCACACTCTTTTATAGTTGAGGAATTAGTTAAAGTGATGCAATTAAATATCATTTTAATGCCTGTAATATTATTGATTAGAATGTCAAAAGGTGTTTTTATGAAAATTAATCATTCATGTAAGGTGAAGTTAACCGCTGAAAAAGATTTTAATACAGAACTTATTGTGTGACTCTTGGTAGAGTTTGAGGTGATTTTAGGCATGAATTGGTTGTCTAAAAATTGAATAAATATATCTGAGGAGCATAAGTTAAATTTTGTGGTGATAGAGGATTGACATCTATGATAGTTATCTGTTTGAAAGCTTTCAAATTGTTGAAACGTGGAAATCAAGGTTCTCTTGCTCCGATAACAAATACATCTAAGGAAGTGAAATCTTTGGGTGATATTCCAGTGGTAAGAGAATATCGAGAAGCTTTTCTTAATGATTTAACAAGGCTACCACTAGTGTGAGAGATTAATTTCACTATTGAACACTTGCTAGGTTCTGAGCTTATATCGAAGGCACCCTACAGAATGGCAGTTAAGGAGTTGTAAAAGTTGAAGAGCCAATTACAGAGGTTACTAGATAAGGGGATCATCAGACTTAACACCCTACCTTGGGGAGCATCAGTATTATTCATGAAGAAGGATGGGAGCTTTGGGATATACATTGGCTACAGGGAGTTGAATAAACTCACAGTTAAAAACAAATATTCACAATCGAGGATTGATAAATTGCTTGATTAATTAGAAGGGGATTTTGAATTTTTAAAGACTAATCTAAAGAACAGGCTATCATCAGTTAAGGATTAAAGAGAAAGACAACAAAGACGGGTTTCGGGACTACATATGGACATTAAGAATTTGTGATGTCATTTGGTTTGACAAACGTTCTAGTAGTTTTCATGAATCAGATAAACAGGATCTTCAGTTGGTTTTTGGATACTTTCGTGATTGTCTTTGTAGATGATATCCCAGTGTATTTGAGTGATAAAACCAGTCATATAGATCATTTGCATGTTGTCTATAGGTTTTGAAGGAGAATACACCATAGCCAAAATTTCTAAATGTGAATTTTGGCTTAAAAGACATACTATCAGTTGAGATGGTATATCTGTGAATCAAAATACGATCAAGGTGATTACAGAATGACCAAGATCTACTGTTGTTATTGAGATCAGAAGTTTCAAGGTTCGGGTGGTTATTACAGAAGATTTGTAGATGGGGTTTCATAAAATGCTATGCCATTATCGAGATTGACTCAAAAGGCAGTGAATTTTGAATGCCCTAATCGTTGCGAGGAGGCTTTCCAGAGAGGTTGAACATTTGTTTAATGTCTACTCCAGTGTTGATTATTCCATTAGGTTCAGATGGGTTTCAGATTTTCAGTGATGCATTTTTGAAAGATTTGGTTTGTATAATTATGCAACATATAATAGTCATTGCATGCATCATGACAATTGAAGAATCATGAAAGAAATTATCCCACAGATGATTTGGAGGTTGCAACGGTTGGGTTTACACTTAAAATACGAAGAAGTTATCTGTATGGAGTTACAACAACAACAACAACAAAACCTTAATCCCACTACGTGGGGTCGGCTACATGAATTCTTTTTCTCCATTGCGTCCTATGTAGTGTCATATTTTCATTTAGTTCTAATAAATTAAGATCATTATACAACAAGCCGAAATCTTCCTAAGTCTACCTGTGCCTTTCTCAACATAAATCGAATCTAAAACATCTACTCTCCTAATCGGATCATCAGATAGTCAACAAAGCCCAAGTCTTCCTGTATGGAGTTAGATGTGAGGTATTTACTGATCGTTAGAGTTAGAAGTACATTTTTACTCGGAAAGAGCTGGACCTGAGGTAGAGGAAACGGCTGGAATTTATCAAAGACAACAATTTGGATATCCAGTATCATCCGGGGAAGGAAAATGTAGTTGTAGATGCACTATGTAGGAAGGTTTGAGGTAATTTGAACGGTTTATTTACTTAGCAAAAACAATTATTTAAGGACTTTGCAAAGCTGAAGCTATCTATTACAGTGATGTCAATATGGTTCGATAAATCAGTTGACTGTGCAATCCACATTGAAAGGCAGAATTGATTATCCATTAGCTTGAGATAACAATGTTCAGAAAATCCTGGAACAAGTTAAGACAAGAAGTTTGGAAAAGTATGTGTTAGATCAGGATGATTTCTTTGAAATATAAAGGTGGGGTTTACGTTCCTGTTGTTGATAATTTGAGAAGGGAATTTCTTGAGGCGCATTTATTTGGCTATACCATTTACCCAGGGAGTAAAAAATATATCAGGATCTCAAGAAAATATTTTGATGGTTAGGATTGAAGAAAAGTGTGACATAATTTGTGGCTAAAGTGTCCTTTATGTCAACTAGTGAAGGCACAACATCATTATCCTAGAGGTCAGTTACATCCTTTACCTATTCCGTAGTGAAAATATGAGAAGATAGCTATGAACTTTGTAATTAAGTTGTCTAAATCATGTCAAGGTTGAGATGAAATCTAGGTAATTATTAACAGATAGACGAAGTCTGCCCATTATTTGCCCGTAAGACAAACATACCCAGTTGAGAAGTTAGCAAAGTTGTATGTTAGATCAAATTGAAAGATTGCATGGAGTGTCAAAGTTCATTTTCTTTGACAGAAATGACAAATTTACTTCCAGATTGTGGAAAACGATTTAGAAAATTTTGGAGACCAGATTAACTTTCAGTACAACTTTTCACCCTCAGACAGGTGATTAGTCAGAAAAAAATATTCAGACTTTGGAGGATCTGCTAAGGTTATGTGTTCTTAATTTTGGAGGATGGGAATCACATAAACCTCTAGTAGAGTTTAATTGCGATAATACTTATCAGACTGACATTGGGATGGCTCGATATGAAGTTTTGTATGAAAGAAAGTACTGGAGCTGATTTTGGTAATGATATTACTTAGAAGATTAGACTAATCAGAGACAGACTAAAGGCAGTGTAGAACGTGCAGAAAAATTATTATGATGCCAAGCACACACCTGTTGAGTTTGAAGTTGGAGAGTTTGCTTTATTAAAGTTAGTCCTTTGAAGGGTCTGTGCAACATTTTGAAAGGAAATGATAATTGAGCCCCATAATTGTACGTCCATACGAGATTATGGAGATAATGGCTAAAGTAACTTAAAGATTAACTTTATTAGCTCATATGCAGGGAGTACATAATATTTTCCAAATTTCTTCACTTAAAAATATATTGCAGATGAATCTAGTAGGGTGATAACAGATGGTAATTTGATTCGACTTATATTGAGCTGTTTGAAAGAATATTGGATTATGATATGAAGAAGGTTCATAATAGAGTGATTCTATTTGTGAAGATTTTATGCAAGCATAGATTGGAGATCAATGCTACTTGGGAGAAAATCTCTTAGATACAAGAAAGATATCCACAATTATTCATTTGAGGTATGTTTGTTTTCAAGATACTTATTAAATTTTGAGAGCAAAATTTTTATAAGAAGAGGGATTATAAGCACCGAAATAATAATAATAATAATAATAATAATAAAAAATAAATAAATAAATAAATAAAATGACATCAAAACATAACAACCGAGTGGTTCGATTATTAGAGATGAGAGGGGGCTTTTGCGGTCCTTTCACCCATAGCCTTCAGCGAGCAAGTGATCAAGAAAGAGAATGAGAGAAAAAGCAGGACTACTCTGTCGAGAGGAAGGAAAAATAAGGAAATGGAGGAGAGAACCTTGCATGTGTGCAAGATGGTCAGCCGAGCCTTTTGACGCTAAGCCCTAGTCAGAGAAGCCAACAACAATGTATTGGTGCGTAGAAGGAGACGGCATCGTGTACGTGCAGTGTAGGAGCTGAGATCTTGTGCCTAGCTATCTTTGGGAGGAAAAGGAAGGGAGGGAGAACATTGTGTGTGATGTCGTTGTCGAGCCGAGGAAAGCGATACCGAGCAACCCTTTTCATGCGAGGGGGATTGTCAAACTCTACCCTAACGTAATCAAATAAGAGCGAAGGAGAACAGGGGAGGTCGAGCAGCGTTATGCACTGTGCTCATGTGCAGAGACCGAAGGAGGAGGAAGAAGGAGACCTTCGTGCATGCGATAATATAAAGGCAATCAACACTGTTATAAAGGAAAGTTTAATAAAAAAAATGAATAATTGAAAGATTTATTAAGTAAATTAATGAAATGTTCTGATAATAATATTAGTTTTATGAATTTAAATCAAATAATGTAAGTAGAAGGTTCTGGTGCGAAGGAGAAGGGAGACGGCTCATGCGTGAATGTAAGCATTGTGTGCGAACGGAAAGAGTCAAACCTTATGGGTATTTAGGATTTTATGACTTTAATTACTTGAATTGAAATATTAGTTTACTTACTAAATCTTAATAACGGATTTAACTTAACCAGATATTAAAGGCAAAAGATTAGGGGCCAAATCAATTAAAATTTTAAGGGGGGAAAGAGGAATCTTTTGCAAGGAAGCAGACCAAACCTTTTAAGGCGATGAACAAGGAAGTGAAGTGAAGGAATAAGCTTTTACAAATGTACTATAAGGCTAAGGTGAGTAATTATTGTCATGTGTTTGTTGATAAATAACAACATTAATGTTTTTTATAACTGATTTTATAATTCGAGGCATATTATGAATGAAAAAATTATTGAAATGAAAAATTAAGAAAATTAAAAAAGGGGAAATGATGGTTTAAAAGACCTTACATGGTACAGATTAAGTGAAGTGAAACGAAACGATCAGTCATATAGGATTACCCTCAGATGGTATTGACAGAGGATGTGATGTACCCGTCACGATAAACAAAATAATAAAGGTGTACCTTCGAGTGCAAAATTTTGAGAGTGCCTACAGGTACACTTTTAAGAATATCTTCGAGTATGACATTAATCTTGATATGACTTAAATAGGTTAAAAGGTAAATACTTGAATTGAAATGAGAAGGTATAAATTTGAAACGAAAGCTCGTAGTTTTATAAGAAAATGAGCTACATTTCATTTGGTCATTCATGTATATCTTTTGCATATAAATTTAATGCATAATAATATTGTAATTGTTTACTAAGTCGTAAAAACTTATGTTGAAATTAATGTTTTCTTTCAAAAAAAAATATAACTTAATGTCTGACAGAAGGGACTTAGTTTACAGGAAAAGGACTATAATTGATAGGTATCACGTTGTGTTGTGATTGTAATTTCTTTTTATATTATTTAATTCTGTGTAAACAAACTGTTGCGTGTGAATTGAAATATTTTACTTGCTGATAAAGTTATAATGTATGGATATTTTAATTTTGTGTATTATACTTTGAGGATTTTTAGTGGCTCTATATACATATTGAAAGTTTCTAGAAATTTATGGATATGTACTTAAATGTTAGTATCGTCCGATCGCAGATCTTTGTCAATCTAGGCTATCAGGTCGAGTCATGAAAAAACAAAAATAAGTCTTTATCGACTAAGTGGGGTTGGCTAAATGAATTATTTTTTTTCATTGTCATATTTTCATTTAATTCTAATAAATTAAGAATATTTGTTATATAGCATGCCCAAGTTTTTTAGGTTTACCTTTACCTTCTTAACACGAGTCAAATCTAAAACATCTACTCTCCTAACCTAACTTGGTCATCAAATGATTGACGTTTAATGCGACCATTGAGTGTCAAATTTTCATTTAATTCTAACAAATTAAGATCATTTATTATACAACTTGCCCAAGCCTTTTAGATCTACATTTACCTTGCTTAAGATGAGTCAAATCTAAAAACATCACTCTCCTACCTTGGTCATCAGATAGTTGAAGTTTAATGTGACCGTTGAATTCCATTACAACGTAAGGGTTATCAGCGTTCGTGGGCCCATACAATTCAAGGGAGATTTGAGAGAAAAAAGGGTTGAAGGTGGTGAGAGTAGTAGCTAAGATAATGACTCTGATCTCACAAGGACGTAAAAGGAAGATCCTTGAGGAATAGAAATTCTCCTCTTGCCTTTTTATCTTTTTCTTCTTCCTCCTCTCTCTCTCCTTCTCTATAAGTAGGAGGGCGCATATTTATATGACTTATAAATGGTTATCCTCTATCCAGACAATGGACAAAATATAGTCACAATGATCTGTACATGACAACGCAATGAGAAAATGACAATGTGGATGTCAGAAGGCTTATAAATAGACATATACATGCATCGATTTGGTAATGATGAACATTGCTTAGACACTTAGTCGCAACGGATGATTGTTGTGTGGTCAACAAGTGACCTGGCAAATTAGGTCGACAAGTTACTTCGGAGGGCTAGCTCGGCAGAACAATTCAGCAGGTAGCTATAACGGATCTGTTGGATATATGAAAATACAAGTCCCATGCCTGACGATGAGGGTGAGCCACATGGTCCTCTAAATAGATCCAAGAGCCATTGCACGAACAGGGAATGCCATCTAATTCGGTCGACGGCCCATGATAGCTAATTATTCGTATATAGTGACCAAAACATGTAAGGAGGCTCTCTCTTTAATCATGACTGCCATTAGAGTTACTTTAACCCTTTCACAGATATATTCATTTCGCATTTTATCTCTAAATGTCAAACCACTCATCCACCTGAGCATTCACTTTTCAGCAACAGTTTACTCAATTTTATCTTCTCTTTTAAAGGCCAACATTCTGAGTCATAGAGAATTGCAGCTCCCACCATAATCTTATAAAAAAATTTTTTACATTTAAGCAGTATTTTTCTATCACACAACAAATCTATGCATTCCTCCACTTCAACAATCCAACTTGAATTCTACTAATAGCATCTCCATCTATATCACCATCACTTTTAACAATAGAAACTGGATATCTAAAACGATCACTCCTTTTTAATGATTTGATCACCCATTATTACAACCCCATTACTAGCTCTACTACTACTAAAATAACATTTCATATATTTAGTTTTAGATCTACTCAGACGAAAGTCTTTACTCTAAAGTTGACTGCCATAATTTAAATTTTTTCTGAACTCTCTCGTATTTTCCACAAAAAGGATATCATTAGCGAAAATCATATACCAAAGTACAACTTCTTATAAATGTCCAGTAAGAACATCCATATCTAAAGCAAAAGAATATGACTTAAAGTCGATCCCTGATGTAATTCAACTGAAATAGAAAAATACTTGGTCAATCCTCCTTTTGCTCAAACATAAGTAACAACTATAGTATACATATATTTGATGACTTCAATATAAATAATATTAATATATTTCTTTTCTAGAACCCTCCAAAGTGCTTCTCTTGGAATTTTATCATAAACTTTTTCTAAATTATCAAAAATCATATGTAGATCATTCTTATTCTCTCTGTAATTTCCATCAAACATTTCAATAAATGTATAGTTGTAATAGTAGAGGCATGAATCCAAACTGATTTTGAGAAATTTGTATCACATCAAAACCTATGTTCAATTACTCTCTCACATAACTTAAATTTAATACATTAACTTAATTCATGTATAATTTGCATGCTCTTGTGCATCCCCTTTATTTTTAAAAATAGGAACTATCGACTATTTTCTCCACTTATCAGACATCTTTTTAATTTTTAAAATATAGTAAAAAATTTAGTAAGCCATAAATTTCCAAAATCTCCTAAACATTTTCATACTTCTATTTGAATACTATCAAGTCCTACTATTTTTTCACACTTTATTTTATTTAAATCCTTAACTTCCATTTTAATAATACGGTGGAAGAAATATTTTTTTTTTGCTATTTAGGATATTAAGATTACTGAAATAGATCGTATTTCACAACCTTCACTGAAATCTTTATCAAAATATCTAACTCATCTATGTTGAATATCCTCATGCAAGTAAATATACTAAAATAATAGGTAAAAAATATAATATCTAAGGATATGAGAGAAAAAGAATGACTTGTAAAGAGAAATTAAATACCCAGAAAACACTAAACAAAAACTAAAAAAAGACCATCATAAAGAAACCCAAGTAGTTTTGATAAAGACAAATCAAGTCGACGATAATAGTAAATTTAACGTAGGATTGTTACTGGCAGAAGCAAACATATTAATAGTTGATCAGAAAATGCAATATACTAGAACAAGAATATGAACCTAGCTATCCAATCAAAAGAAATGGACGGCTGTCTCAAGCTTCTTATCTTGCATTTTAATATTTATATCTTAAATTTTTTTACATATTTTTATTTTATAATTCCAACAATAAATTAATATATTTATAGGAACACTCAAAACAACTTTTGAGTGCTTTATTTATTTTAAAAATAATCATATCCTAATCAAATATTTCAAAAATGTTTTGTTTCAAATCAAAACATAAACAAAATAAAACAAGATAAAATAAAAATAAGAAGTAATCCGAATTGCTCTTTTAAAATTTAGATAGGCACGCGAATAGAATCTTAAACTGGCGCCAATAGCAAAGGTGGCAAACCAANCAAACATATCAATAGTTGATCAGAAAATGCAATATTTTAGAACAAGAATATGAACCCAGCTATCCAATCAAAAGAAAAGGACCGCTGTCTCAGGCTTCTTATCTTGCATTTTAATATTTATATCTTAAATTTTTTTACATATTTTTTATTTATAATTCCAACAATAAATTAATATATTTATAGGAACACTCAAAACAACTTTTGAGTGTTTTATTTGTTTTAAAAATAATCATATCTTAATCAAATATTACAAAAATATTTTGTTTCAAATCAAAACATAAACAAAATAAAATAAAAAAATAAAAAAATAAGAAGTAATCTTTATCGCTCTTTTAAAATTTAGATAGGCACGCGAATAGAATCTTAAACTGGCGCCAATAGCAAAGGTGGCAAATCAAACCTAAGCATTCAGTTACCTGACCCGCGGCATTTAACACGCTCATCGCATCATGAAGAGTGGGATATTTTTTAGCAGCAACAGCTCCTAAAATTGCAGAACCCAAAAGCACAGACTCGTTTTCCCTTGGGAGAATAACAGGAAAACCTGCAATATGTACAGTGTATATAACATTAACCTTTACTTAGGCCAAAAAAAAAAATGGAGAAATAGCAGATTTACCAACTATATTTGCATGCTCTTGAATATACAATACGTTTTTGGCTAATCCACCACATGCAAGGAGTGTATCAATCTGCGGATAGACAGAAAATTGGAAATTATACACGAGAAACAATGGATGAACCACTGTCACCACAGTTGCAGCTATCCATAGGAAAAAAAAGCATTTTGGATCAAACTGATTCACAAGGACTTTAAAAAACAGAAGATGAATTGAATCTGTCAGTAAACAAACCCTATCAACATCGAAGATCCAAAATAGTCCCATGACTATTAAGATGGGGCCATTTTAGTCCCAGGGTCTATAAAAGTATCAAATTAATCCCAAACTCTTTAGACTGGCTGAAATAATCCTCTGTGGTGACTATATTAGTCTATATTAAAATAGTCTGAGAAGTAAATTGAAACTTTTATAAAATCTGGGACTAAATGAATCCTTGTAAGAAGTCACAGGACTATTTCAACACTTCGTGTTGCATTTATTACTTCAGGGGTTGTTAATCCCAGATATGCATTTTATTGAGTGCGGGCATACCGCTAATCGCTGTCCTCTTCATTAAAATTTAAGTAAACTGTATGAAGAGAACCAAATTGTAAAGTGCATCACACGGTATTTCTAGTAGAGTTGGCCAAGAAAACTCGGTTCCCTTGGAGAATAATACAATATGCTGTATTGCACATCTTCTGGTAAACTCTAACAGGAATAAAGGTTCATTTCTTCACATTTCAATATGTTGAAATTCAGAAAAAAACAGAATTATTTTATTGATATGAAAGCGAGTATAAATAACCCATACAAGAATCCTAAAATAGAAAAGATAATAAAAAGAAATAATATGAGAATGGAAGATATATCACCTAATATCTCCAATAATTATATCATATTAATTATTTGAAGATAAAGTAAATAACATAAAACAAGAAAGCCTAAATAGAAAAGAAAATAACTACTAATCTAAGGAAATAAATATAAAATAGGAAAGAAAATAAATCCTTAATGCAATGAAATAATTTATTCTTCATGATTTCTTAAGGGAATAAATTATTTCCTTGTATAACTCCTAACACTCCCTCTTAAGTTGAAACATGGTTGAAAACCTGTTCAACTTGGATTTTAAAAATCCAAAATATGGGTGAGGAAGAACCTGAGAGGTATAACTTGAAGTCTTTATCCCCACATTGCGGTTGTTTTTATTATAGTTCTTGCAGTGTTTGTAGGTAGGAGGAAGACTCTAACAAGTAATACTACAGGAAAGATTGCAGAGAAGTAGACAACAACAGTTGCAGTTCCTGCAGTGTCTGTAGGTAAACGAAAAGCTCCTACAGGTAATGTTGCAAGAGAAATTGCAGGGAAATAGACAATCAACAGTAAAAACTGCAAGGTATGACATGTAGAAAAATAACTCAAGAGGTAGGGCTTGTTGCAGGGAAAAACTCCAGAAGAAAACGTCCTGAAGGAAGAATTCAGATGGAGGGCTTGCTGCAGCGAAAGTTCCGAAGGGCCTAATACAGAAAAAAGCTCTAGAGGAGGGTCTGCTGCAAAAAAAATTCCGAAGAGACTGACAAAAGAAAAATTCCAGATGAGGATCTGATGCAGGAAAAAGTTTCGAAGGAGGGTTGCTACAGAAAGAATTCCGATGGAGATTGCAACTTTGTCAAATGCATTGAAGCATATCAAGATGCATCTAATCAAGAAATAACTAAAGCGTATGGTTGTTGCATATCCAACTTCATGTAATATCTTGCATCTTCCTTTCGATTCGATGGAAAAGCATTGTAACATCAAGAAAAAAAAACTCCCACTGTCCAGAAGGAAACCAATGACAGCACGTAAAAAGGCAACTACAAAAATTATCTTGGACAGGAAGATAACGACTTTAATTGGCTTCCACCGCATAAGCTATCACAAAAACATCTTAACTAAATAAACAGCTGCATTGTCTATATAGAAAGTCGGTCTAATGGCATCACTGAACACTCCCCCTGCCTGGTAATATATCCACCCAACACCCTCACTATCAAAGTACCACAGATGAATTGTTATTAGAATGAGAAAGAATAGTATAGTGCATTTCGCTAGTAAGCATCATATTACTGTGGCCTCGAGGACGAGGCACTGCATGAAATCAGAGAAGTCAGACTGCTGGAAATCAGGAAGTTGGACTGCTGTTGGGAGCAAGCATAAGAAAACAGCAGGAAGAACCTGCAAGGAACAAGCCACAAAGTCGGACAGCTGTAAAACGGAGGGTTGGCGGTGACAAAGGCAGCACGACAGAGAAGCGACGGTAGGAGCAGATGCGGGTGGAAAATCTGCAGGGGAACTAAGCCTGGGATTTCCCCTGGAATTCGTCGAGGGAGGTCCGCCCATACTAGAAAAAGAAAATCCCCCTCCTGTTGGCATCCAGAGTTTTATACAAAAGTTTAATAGCTGCAGCGGCTGCGTTTGATCCCGCTTCCATGAGTATCCTTCTAAGCACAAGTCAAAGACATAAGGATTTTCCACCGAAGAGAGGATCGAGATTTTCGCATAGGTCGGGGCTTGTGTTCGATTGAGGGACGACTCGGGTCACTAATCTCTGGATTCGAAATAGTCGCAGCCCGCTAGCGGATAAGAATTGTGCTTCGATTGAGGGTAAGCACAAATCACAAATCTCTGAATTCGAAACAACCGCAACCCACCAACGGATAGAATTTGTGTTAGATTAAAGGTGGGCGCAGGTCACAAATCTCTGGATTCGGAACGGGCTACAGCCCACTGATGGATAGGGATTTCCACTGAAAACATTGGCTCCCGCCACGCACAAAAATCGTGGTTCCTAGTTCTAGCTGTTTGCAGAGAACTATTCTGGTTGTCAGGGCTTACAAGGAGAGAAAGCGTCCCTCCTTTCCCGCAAGGGCGATGGTAGGAACGAAGTTCGGCGGCTCTGGAAGGAGCGGTGGCTAGGGTACGAAATTTGGCCTGCATACCATGTTGAAATTCAGAATAATATGGAATTAAAGCGACATTCAAGAGAATTTCATTGATATGAAAACGGATATAAATAACTCTTACATGAAGCCTAGAATAGAAAAAATAATAAAAAAATAATATGAAAAGGAAAGATATATCACATAATATCTCCATTAAATTAAATCAATTATTTGAAAATAAAAAAATAATATAAAATTTGTAAAGCCTAAAACAGGAAATAAAATAACTCATAATCTAAGAAAATAAATATGAAACAGGAAAAGAAATTACTCTTTAATCCAACGAAATAATTTATTCCTCAAAATTTCTCACAAGAATAAATTATTTCCTAGTATAACTCCTACCATAATATATCGATAAATTTGTATCTTGTCCTCGCCAACTATACCAATCTTTGATACTAAGACCTTCTGTATAAAAATGACTCCTTATTTGTCGGGGAACTAAGAGCTTGAAGAATTAAAAAAAAAATAGCAAAAGCCTAAACTGCCATGCTTTATTATAAAGTTGTGGTAAAATATATACAAAACCTCTGTAAATTTAAATTTTTATTATAATCGCATCAATTGAAAACTGCTTTAAAGAGCATAACCTTAAGTCACCTATACGGACATCAACTCCACACGAGGTAGGATCGGGAACTCCTGCCCAAATCTAGTTCATATTAGTTTTTTTCCTAGATGGTTCAGGGAATTATGGATGTGTACTTTAATGATCTCTAGTGTATAGCGGTTCATAAGAGGAGTATTTGAACCAATTGCAATAGGTGTTTGGAGTTTTTGGACAAAGCAATTGCATGACCGCCCAAAAAAGTTACTTTTTGATGTTCTATGCGTGCTTACTTGGATATATTATTTTAACAGCGAAATCGAGATGGAACCTGCTAAAATCATGGTTATTGTGAATTGGCCCAACCGACAATCGTTCAATTTAGCAAGTCAACTCCATGACCGGCTTCCTTTTATAAGAAATCATTAAAAATTTCGGCTCTATTGCAGCCCTTTTGATGGAGCTCCTTAAGAAAGATAGATTTGCTTAATTGGAAGATCCGCAAGCTAATTTTGACATATTGAAGAAAGATTACTCGGGATCCTATTCTAATATTTCCAGATTTTGGTTAAATGTTTGAAATGGAATGTAAAGCATCCAATGTGGAAAGTAGAGCTGTGTTGAGTCAAGGTGGACATCCATTGCTATCTGTCAAAAGAAAATAAATTATTCCAAGTAAAATTATCTCACCTATGATAAAGATTATGTTATTGTGTGATCTCTTCATAATGTGTGTCATTATATATTGATGAATCAATTCACTCGTTACAATGAACACAATCAACATAAGGTGAAGAGTATACATGCTTTATAGGTGTTTTTCTCTTCTTTAATTTGTGCTCAAGAACAAAGCTAATAGTCATAACAAAATAGCTAATGTGTTGAGATGTCATCACTTTTAATCACTACTATGTAGTCNACCGAAATCGAGATGGAACCTGCTAAAATCATGGCTATTGTGAATTGGCCCAACCGACAATCGTTCAATTTAGCAAGTCAACTCCATGACCGGCTTCCTTTTATAAGAAATCATTAAAAATTTCGGCTTTATTGCAGCCCCGTTGATGGAGCTCCTTAAGACAGATAGATTTGCTTAATTAGAAGAGCCGCAAGCTAATTTTGACATATTGAAGAAAGATTACTCGGGCTCCTATTCTAATATTTCCAGATTTTGGTTAAATGTTTGAAATGGAATGTAAAGCATCCAATGTGGGAAGTAGAGCTGTGTTGAGTCAAGGTGGACATCCATTGCTATCTGTCAAAAGAAAATAAATTATTCCAAGTAAAATTATCTCACCTATGATAAAGATTATGTTATTGTGTGATCTCTTCATAATGTGTGTCATTATATATTGATGAATCAATTCACTCGTTACAATGAACACAATCAACATAAGGTGAAGAGTATACATGCTTTATAGGTGTTTTTCTCTTCTTTAATTTGTGCTCAAGAACAAAGCTAATAGTCATAACAAAATAGCTAATGTGTTGAGATGTCATCACTTTTAATCACTACTATGTAGTCCAAGGTAGTTGGTTTTGAAGTACTAAAGGAATTATATGTCAATGATGAGGACTTTCGTGAGATTTAGACTCATTACTAGGACATATTGTATGGACAGTATCACATATCCAATGATTATATGTTCTTCCAGCAAGGCGTGCATTTCTAAGGGTTCAATCAAAGAGTCTATTTTACAGGAGTATCACAATGGAAAAATGGTCAGACATTTTGAAAGGGATAAGAACCTTGGTGAAAGAGAAATTCTACTATCCTAGATTGATACAGGCTGTGAAGATGCATGTCAAGCTGTGTAAAATGTCATCTAGCTAAGACTTAAGGGTAAAATATAAGTCTCTATATGTCACTGCCTATTCCAGAGTTGCCTTGAGTGGATGTGACCATGGAATTTGTTGTGGGTCACCCATGAACCCAACGAAGCAAGGATTCAATTATTCTATGATGGTGATAGTTGCTTCTCCAATACAACACATTTCATAACTTGCCACGAAATGATTAATATTTTTCGTACTGCATATTTATATTTCATGAAGATATTATGTCTTCTTGGTGTATCCTGAACCATCACATTAGGCAAGGATGTGAATTGTTTTAGTAACTTTTGGACAACCTTATGGGACAATTTGGATACAATACTCAATTCTATTCAACATCACACCAGCAAACAAATGGTTAGAAAGAAGTTGTGAATCATAGCTTAGAAAACCTCCTAAGGTTTTGTAGAAACTAATATTAGGTTGTGAAATTTAATTTTTCCTCGGATTGAATTTGCCAATAATAGATCGACTAGTTAGTCCTTAGGCCGCAACCTCTTTGAGATTGTATATGGGTGAAACCCTCTCACACCTTTAGAACTAGTCTCTATTGTTTTTATTACTGAGCTTAGCACTGACACAGAGGCCCGAGTTAAAGAGATTCTGAATTACATGAGCAACTGATGAAAAAAATTTTTAAGTAGAACATCAAGTATCAGAACAAGCTAGTAAGTCCAAAAAAGTTATGACTTAAAAAAAAGGGTGATATGGTGTTGATGAGATTGAATGAGAGGTTTCCAACATTATCATTTTGAAAGCACAAGGATAGAGCTAATGACTCATTCATAATTATTAAGAAAATCCATAATAAAATATATAAGATTGTCACGACCCGGGTTGAAGCTTAAAATTAACCAAGGCAGGCACATGCAATGGGAATTAAGCTTTCTTTATTTATTTTCTATAAATAGTTATTAACAAATGAAAGAGTATCTAAAGAATATAAATTAAAGCAACACAATTAAATTTAGCGCATTACAATTTTACTAAATCTAATATAAATATTTTTTCTTCTATTGCTCGACTTTTAATCAATTAATTATGAAATGAAAAGTTAGTTTAAAACAACCGTGAGCTAAAGAAGTCTGGTGGATGTTCACACTCCTAAACTACAATAATACAAAATAAAGAAAATGCATGTCATGTAAACTTTTAATAAATCAGTACAAAATATTTGATAGTTATAAATATGACCACTTTCGATATTCATGTTATTTAATGTATTTTACTATATCAATAACATATTTATATTATTTTATATACTTACAACCGTCACAAGAGCACCGTTTAAAAATTACATCAATTAACGTATTTCAATATCAATATCATTTTTCATATATGTGCATGGATAATTTAGTCTTCTCCCACTAGTCCCATAAAAAGGTAATTTTATCATAGACAAGTAGGCAAATACAATCATAGTATAAAAAAATCATTTTCTAATAATGAATATTCCATTATCATTTGCATAGCAGTCAATGTTCTTGTACAAGATTCAATCTCTATGATTTTTTAAACAAAACTTAGTACACAGGTTATTCTTACAATATGAATAAAAATTCAATAGATTCATAAATTATGGGAATGCAATGCTATAAATATAATAGTAACAGTAAATGCATTTGATCGACAAAAAAATAAAATATTATCATTGTTGAAGAATATGAGTACTCACCTCAGAACCGTATGACTTGTCTTACATATTCAATCTCGCTTGATCATGTCTCCAAAAATTAACTGCCTATAATATTGTGAAAATATAATTTTAAGTATATCATTAATTATCTTTTAATTACTTATGTTACTTTAATTATTGATTTAAATCTTATACTTTAAGTATTCATGTTACTTTAATTTGACTAACAAACTAAAATTAAATCAATATTTATAATTTATATTAAAATTTAGTTACTTCAACTGTACTTTAAACTACGAAATTGTAAACTTCATTTTTTATACTTAGAATAAATCTTTCATCCTACTATAATTATGATATTAAAAGGTATTAATGCATATATATACCTTAAATATTATATCTTATTTAAAATATAACCTTAATAACTCACCTCAGGTTGGCTTGATCACACGGGATCGAGCGTCACTGCATAAGAAGCTTCTCCTGCTCTCGCCTCGTCCTGCTCTGTGCTTGCACGTCACGGGAGATTCCCTTCTGCTAGGATTCGTCGAGTGCAATGGCTTCATGCGGCGGGCAAAAAAAAGAAAGGAAACCACAATAACCTTCCTCTTTTCTTATCTGCTTAATGCTTCTCTTCTTCTTTGTGCAAAACACAGTCACACGAAATATCTTTATGTTCGACAAAACCGAACTTCTCAAAGGGTAGCTTCCAATTCGACAGCGGCATAGTTGTATTCCTCACCTATTGTCTACGTCGATCGAAGACGTCGACATTGCCACCTTCGGCTAGGTGAAAGCCTTAGCTTACACTCGTTGTCTCCCGCACACGCCATTCAACTCTCCAGGTAAGGCATTTCTACTTCTCGATCTCACCTCTACCTCCCTCACGCAACAATTTATAGACCGAACGTACCCATTTGAGTCCCCGATAACTCGCTTCATATCTCTCTCTTCAACTTCCTCAAGAAGACAAAACAAGGCATCACACATAATATGATAATATTTTTGATATCTTCAATGTCATCAATCTAACGTTGTACTAAAAGAATCTAAATGTTTCTAGCAAAGAAGGCAACGCTTCTCCTGCCCTAGGAGAATGATGTGTATATCCGCCCAACCTGAGATGGGAGCGAGAACTCCTGCCCGAATTCAGTCCAGACTAGTTTTTTCCTTTATTGTTTTAGGGAATTCTTATTCTCTTAAATTGGCCGGTATCTTATAGGGCCTATTTACTGCTTTATTTAGGCTATTATTAGGGTAGTTTAATTCCTACATATAAACTATGTTGTTAAACCTAGTTTGGATATATTTGGTTTTGATCTTTTACAATTTATAGATTGTTTATGTGATTAATGACTTTACTGAGTGTTGTATCATTTTCCTCGTGCAAGTAATGTACCTGTATGATGTTCGAAACTAAATGGTGCATCTCCCTTGGCATCTATACAAGACAATACCCCTATTTTTACTGTGTTATCTGCTGTTTTTTTTTTCTCAGGAAAGCAGCTAGAATTTATTTTTTTCAACTTCCATTCTTCGCCGACTCCCTTTCTCATCTTTATTTTACTCTTCTACAATATCCCACAGCTAGATTCGATCCTCAAACACATCTCGAGACCCTAAAAAGTTGTAATTAGGGCACAAATACGACATGACACAAACATAGGATACTATTTAAGAAAATGTAAGACATGAGCACACCTTGACACTTTAGTTTAATTTATGTAATTATAAATCTTATAAATTTTAAATAATTCATTATAATCATATAGCCAACCCCACTTAGTGGGATGAAGGCCTGTTATTCTTGTTGTATAACAATCATATAAATTATATAAAAATAAAATAAGAAAAAAAAAATACTAACATTACAAGAATGCAAAAATAAAAAAATAAAAAAAAAGTTTACCATAACTTTCATAAAATCATATAGTGTGCAAAAATAAACATAAAAAGTTGTGAAAAATATTTAAGTACAGTAAAATATAACAAGTGATCAAAATTTTAACAAAAATTTAAAAAGATCCAGTTAATAATAATTTATTACAATATTGCACAAATAAAGATAACCATAAATCATTTGGTATGATATAATCATCAAGTTATAATATTTTATCATACAATTTGTTATTATTTACAAAATTTAAACTTAACTATTCAGGACGCAGGTCGAGCATGCATGTCCAAAACTTTTTTTTAGCTGGACGAGCGATAAGAAAATCAACACATGTTAGACCCATGTCATAGAGTCCATGTGACTAGCTGATGCAAACACGCTGATATCTGCATCAAATTCATATTCTTCATGAATTTAATGCTTCAGTATGAAATAAATTTTATCCATCAATGCACACCTATTTATAGGGAAATATCAGTGCGTCATAGGATAGAACCTCGTACTGAAGCATTTGCAAACCACATGAATATGCAGCAATATGGTTACACAGCAATCTTAAGTTGTAACCATGGACCTGAATACTGGATATGACAATATCAGTGCATTTAAATGCAGACTTGGCCCAACATGGGCTTGATATCATTAAAATCCTGCCCAATTTTTTCTTTTTTTTAAAGGATAGTCCATTCCAATTGTTGCATTAGAGGAAAAGGTTAAGTCAACAATAAAAAATGTAATATGACCTGACAATGCTGCAGCAGTAAAGCAAAATTTGTCATACTTGAAAAATATGAATTAAAAAGAAGCAACGTCAACATATGTTACCACAACTAACTTTATGAATAAATTACTACCTTATGCCCATGTGAGTTCAACTGTTCCACAATGTGACGCGTACCATAAGCAATTCCCTGAACTGTGGCAAGGTATAGAAGAGCCAACTGCCTCTCGCTTCTATCTAGCGTTAGACCACAAACCATACCCTTTGATTTCGCATCAGCAACGGGTGATCTGATTAATCAAATACAAGCATGCATAAAAAAACTAATTTCATGCATTCTTTCAACTCCATGACATCAGCAGTTAAGCCTGCACTGCATTGCAGAAGGGAGCTCCCATAAAAAGTGAAGCCAGAATATAGTAGGAAACTAAGTTAGCAATCATTAATTACCTAAATTTATTTTACTTGCAGACAAAATTAGATAAATAGACAAATCTTAACAATTATCAGGATGCCTTAACAAGAGTTTTCTAGAAAAGAATAATTTTGATTGCATAATTCATTTCATCTTCTGTGTTACATTTCTTGCAAATTGAACTTATATATCCCCCAGGCACATTTACTCGTTGGAAAGCATGGTCTATTTCAGTTAAGTTATTTACACTGTATAATGCTGAGCTGAGTCTAA
>JXCR01147707.1:0-19031 GCA_002079205.1 Phalaenopsis hybrid cultivar
AATAACAATCCTGCAGATAATTCATTAATAAGACATATGCTCTGTTTGATTCGTTGTCGTTTCTTATATGACATCAAATAGGTTTTTTTTTTCTTTTTTGGAGTTGATTAGTTTCAAACATGCGCAGAAAATGTATAATCCGCCACCATCTCATNTCTTTTTTGGAGTTGATTAGTTTCAAACATGCGCAGAAAATGTATAATCCGCCACCATCTCANCTTTTTTGGAGTTGATTAGTTTCAAACATGCGCAGAAAATGTATAATCCGCCACCATCTCATCCGCAATTTATGTCATCTTTAGATAATAATAATCAACTAAATGATATTTTAATCCCATTTTAATGAGCCTTTGAGACTATACAGCTATCTGCTGATTAAAATATATAAAAATAAACTTAGTTTTGGTTCTTTTTCTTTAGATTGATAAGATTCTATTGAAAAGGAATCAAGAAGCTCCGTGTCGAACCTTTCTGGCATTGATCAAGACAAACGCTCCAGAAGCGAAGCGCGACGGNAAATAATCAACTAAATGATATTTTAATCCCATTTTAACGAGCCTTTGAGACTATACAGCTATCTGCTGATTAAAATATATAAAAATAAACCTAGTTTTGGTTCTTTTTCTTTAGATTGATAAGATTCTATTGAAAAAGAATCAAGAAGCTCCGTGTCGAACCTTTCTGGCATTGATCAAGACAAACGCTCCAGAAGCGAAGCGCGACGGCGCAGGCAAGCGTGCTGATTATTCGGTCATAAGCGGAGAAAAGGACCTGGTTGCCCCAAGAGCCGTCCTCGAGCTGGTTGTCGATTATCCACTGCAGACTAGAGGGGAACTGAGGCCCGCCGCCGCCTATGAGGTCCGGCACCATGGCAACCCATGCCGTATCATACGCCGATGAAGTGATTTCTCCATCGCCCATTGAGCTCAGCATTGCTTTCACCTCTTCGATCATTTTCCATATTTCTCGTCCTCTTTCAGAGAGCTAATAATTTCCACAATTAGAAACAAAAAAAAAACCAGTCTTATTCTTGATAGTAATTGATGACTGTTTTAGTACCTCGGGGACTGATTCTTTCTCAAACTCCGGGATTTTCTTGTCCAATTCGACTTCTTTTAACTTCTTTTCAATTGATTTCGAATTGTATTCTGTAATTATTTAAAAAAAATATACCATTTAGGGTTGTCCTGATTGAAATTCGCAAAAAGAAGCAATTTTGCAGAGGGAACTGAACGGGAACGGCGATTTTGATCAACGAGAAAAAGCAGGACACCTTGAGGGCTTGATTTCAGAATCGCATTTTCTCTCCAAGCAGTAGAGGGGACGGCTACGTCTGCTTTTCTTCTCCATCCTGCCGACAATGAAATCAAGACTAAATTATTTTTATTCATTGAGGTCTAAAAGAATGGAAAAAACGGCCGGGAAGAATAAATAGGGATAGAAACGTGCTGGGGAAAACGGGCTCCGGTGGCAAGGAGTTTCGAGGAACCGCCGGAAAACGGATGGATCTCATTGCCGCCGTTGAGGACATGCCGTTTTTAGCAGAAAGATACAAGGAATGTGCAGACAAGATGATCAAGCTACCGCTTTTATAAGGAGAACAGGGGTGAAGTTTTTTAAGAGAAGTGAGGGCCACGCCCGGGAAGGTGAGAAGTTAGTTAGAGGAAGAGACGGCTTTATGCGGGGTAATAAGAAAAAAATAGAATTATACTTAAATAGCACACATATATATATATATATATATANGACAAGATCATCAAGCTAACGCTTTTATAAGGAGAACAGGGGTGAAGTTTTTAAGAGGAGTGAGGGCCACGCCCGGGAAGGTGAGAAGTTAGTTAGAGGAAGAGACGCCTTTATGCGGGGTAATAAGAAAAAAATAGAATTTTACTTAAATAGCATATGTATCTATGTGTGTGTGTTAAGAAATTATTTCATACGATACTGTATGTGGTGTCTGATCCTGACTTTAGATCATCGTGATCTACAGTCAGGATATATTTCAGTTATTTTTTTAAAAAAAACAAATTTAGGTGGGGACTACCGAAATACAGAAACCGCATGTAAGATTTAGATGCATGTGGTGTCCGTCCATATGGAATAAATTTAGTGTATATATATATATATATATATATATATATGGTGANTCACATAACACATAATTCTTATTTATTTATATATCTTACACCCAAAAATTAATATTTGCAAGCATGACATCAAATTTTTAATATTACATTAAAAATAATATTATTATCAATCAATTTTTTTCATATATAGATTTAGGGTCGGTTTGGGGCACTTTGTGTGTTTCAGGATAATTTGTTCTTCCTGAAACGTGGTCTGCGGGCCGCGACCTGCAGGACGGGGGTCGACCCGCGGCCTGCGTTTGGTATAAAAACCCAAACACAGTTTCAGATAAACTGGCAAAACGCACGAATAAAATTGTACGACGGCATTTTGAAAACACCACCCGCACTTATAAACTGCCCTAAATAGACCTTTAATATACCAAAATATTATAAATATAAAAAAGCAAGACTGAGCGTGAAATATGTANCAAAATTGTACGGCGGCATTTTGAAAACACCACCCGCACTTATAAGGTGCCCTAAATAGACCTTTAATATACCAAAATATTATAAATATAAAAAAGCAAGACTGAGCGTGAAATATGTAAATACATAAGCTTTGTGTTCTATTTATGTAAAACTCCTTTTTTTATATTACCGCGTTAAGCCGTCTTCTCCCGAGTAACTTTTTTCTCCCCTGTTCTCCTTATAAACGTGGTAGCTTTGTCATCTTGTCTTTGTTCCCAAGCACCATGCCCTCAACGGCAGCAATGAAACCTATCGGTTTTCCGGCGATTCCTCGAAACTCCTTGCCACCGGAGCCCGCTTTTCCCAGCACGTTTCTATCCCTATTTCTTCTCGCCGGCCGTTTTTTCCATTCTTTTAGACCTCTAAGAATGAAAATAATTTAGTCTTGATTTCATTTTCGGCGGGATGGAGTAGAAAAGCAGACGCAGCCGTCCTCTCGACTGCTTGGAGAGAAAAGGTGATCTCGAAATCAAGCCCTCAAGGTGTCCTGCTTTTCCTCGTTGATCAAAATCGCCGTTCCCGTTCAGTTCCCTCTTCAAAATTGCTTCTTTTTGCGAATTTCAATCAGGATAACCCTAAATGGTAGATTTTTCTTAAATAATTACAGAATACGGATCGAAACGAATTGAAAGGAAGTTAAAAGAACTCGTATTGGGCAAGAAATTCCCGGAGCCTGAGAAAAAATCGCCCCCAATGTACTAAAACAGTCATCAATTACTCTCAAGAATAAGACTGGTTTTTTCTGTTTCTACGAAATTATTAGCTTTCTGAAAGAGACGAGAAATATGGAAAATGATCAAAAAGGCGAAAGCAATGCTGAGCTCAATGGGCGATGGCTTCATCGGCGTATGATACGGCATGGGTTGCCATGGTGCCGGACCTCAGAGACGGCGGCGGGCCCAAGTTCCCCTCTATTTTGCAGTGGATAGTCGACATCCAGCTCGAGGACGGCTCTTGGGGCAACCAGGTCCTTTTCTCCGCTTATGTACCGAATAATCAGCACGCTTGCCTGCGCCGTCGCGCTTCGCTTCAGGAGCGTTTGTCTTGCTTGATCAATGCCAGAAAGGTTCGACTGGAAGCTTGCTTGATTCTTTTTAATGTGCTATCAAAGATATCAGTATTATGTATCTAAATATGAAAGTTTAAGAGTGTATTAATATATAAACATTTGGTGAAAAAAAAATGTTAAAAATTGTAAATTTCTCTGCTTTTAAAATTTAATATATATTTCTTATAGAGTTTACGTAATTTAATAATTTTGTACACATTTGATGTATTTCTTTGCCTAATATTTTAAAAAATTAGATAACTTTGCCTCTGTTCTAACTCATGCACACACGTGCGTACACTCTTTAGGCTCCTAAAGATATTTAATTTTGATAATAATCATTTGTTGAAATTTATATTTGAAGGTTTGTTTGAATCTTTTTTTTTTGTTTTGTTTAAATTTACACATGTAGAAATTTTGCTGAAGAAAAAAAATCTCTTAAAATTATTTTGATGGAAAACAATTATGATTCCTTCCTCATATTTTCTTTCGTTTTAATAAAATTATAGAAGCTATTTTATTTTAAAAGAATAGAAAAAATAAAAAATAGAATCTATTTTATTTGGATCAAATTAAACAAATTTACTTAATGTGATCCAAAAGATAAAAAATTTATTGATGATGTATCAGTTGCACTCTATTTTTACGTAAGACAAATTTTATATTAAAAAAAATATGAGAAATTTAAAGTTATATAAGTATACATACATACATATGTATATATATTATATGTATTTAAGTAAAAATTGAATCGCAAGCCGGTTGGCTGAAGTCCTCTATGCTTTTCATGCGGACCACTTTCAAGTTTCTCTTTTTACATAAATGTATTTTTGTCGGCGGGCGAGCCCAAAATGCAGGCTGGCAGATTGGTCCAGGTTAACTGGCGGGGCAATGATGGGCCAAAGGCTAGCGTGACGAGGTGGTTCGGGCCCGCAATTCAAATCTTATTTGTTCAGTTGTTTTCCTACCTTTGTTTGAGCCAAAATAGATCCGGTCGGTCGCCCCGGCTTAGTCGACCGCCCACTTTGGTATGATCTGTCGCCACTGCCCGGTCTACCAATCACTTAGGTCCAATCAATAGCCCCCGACCCGACCAACCCATTAGCCATGATGTTCCGGGTTGATTACTCCAGCTGGCCCGATGGGTTAAAAGGCCAACATCACGTACATGTTTTCTTTGCATATGTATTTACATCATTTGCATGATAGTGCACGACTTGATTTGCATTCACGTGTGTGTAGGAAAAATACCTTTTGGTGTTGCATGATACTTTGTCTTCAACACGTGCCATTTCAGGTGTCTCTTCAAGTACTGGCACCAGCGGCATCTTCCCCACATGTGTATTACAAGTGTTTGGGGTTCGATACTCACATTACTTTGGTGATTGGCAGCTAGTTNCAGGAAAAATACCTTTTGGTGTTGCATGATACTTTGTCTTCAACTCGTGCCATTTCAGGTGTCTCTTCAAGTACTGGCACCAGCGGTATCTTCCCCACATGTGTATTACAAGTGTTTGGGGTTCGATACTCACATTACTTTGGTGATTGGCAGCTAGTTATGCTAGTCCATGGTATGTGAGTTTCCCTAAAGGAGGATGCGCCCTTAACCTCTTATGGCATGATTTGGTTGCCACAAGCTTTGCATGTTGTTCACTCAATTAGAGTCACGCCTTAGAGCTTCTAAACTTTTTGAGTGTGCAACATGTATGCATTTGAATTCTATCATATGCATGTTGCTTGATGATATGTCGTAGTCTTTGCTCATACCTTAGTTGAGTAACAACGACGTTGAACCTTGTGTAATGTATGTTTGCATTTGCATTTGTCTGCATGCTTTGGTAGCGAGTCGAACTCAGTAGGTGAGTGACCCTGTGCCGGTCGCGATGTTTTATGAGCATTATTCATCAGGTAGATCTAGGGGAACAACGCAAATTAAAACATCGGGATTGCACAAGTATGATTGTACTAAGGATCCAAGAGATATAACTTGTGTCACCTTGTGTGTTACGGGTTTGCATTTAAAGACTCTATTTTAATATAAGAAAATTATTTTTCTACTNGAATTAAAACATCGGGATTGCACAAGTATGATTGTACTAAGGATCCAAGAGATATAATTTGTGTCACCTTGTGTGTTACGGGTTTGCATTTAAAGACTCTATTTTAATATAAGAAAATTATTTTTCTACTAATGATATACATCATAATTTTAAAACTATGCAAATGGCAAACTAGACCATATGTAAGACCAACTCTTTATTAAAAAAATCCATATTGGGTGACATTTGTTAGAACTTTTGGATCTTTGGGACAGGACCAGTATGACAGACCCGTTAAAGTAATACTTGATCGGAGATTTTAACCTGAGAACTTAGATGCTCTTTAAAGAACCTAACATTATAAACATTTTTAAAAAATTCCATATAAAATATTAAGATTAATAAAAATTTTAGGAATAAAACATTTAAATTTTTAAAACTTGCACTTTACTTTTCTGCTTGGTCTTCGGGGCGGTTTTAAAATAATTTGCATAACATTATCTTCAACCTAGTCATATTAATAAGACCTCCACTCTTAGGATTGTGGTAAAAAATTGTATCATATTTGTATGTCATGAGGAGAAAGCTCGGTGCTTCTTCAACCCGACTTGCTCAATATAAGTTTGATATTCAAGTGATTGTTTAGCACGATTAGGTTTTTAGAGGCTTCTTCGGCCCAGTCGAGTAGTAAGTCATTTGTTGAGAGTGTTTTCAACTTTGTAGTNTTACTTGCTCAATATAAGTTTGATATTCAAGTGATTGTTTATCACGACTAGGTTTTTAGAGGCTTCTTCGGCCCAGTCGAGTAGTAAGTCATTTGTTGAGAGTGTTTTCAACTTTGTAGTTGGATCTCTCTTTTCTCTTCCTTACGATGGCTTCTTTATCATTTATTTGCAAGTGCAAGTTCCACTTTTGCGAGCTCTACCATTATAGGTCATAAGATCTATAATTTTCTTCTTTTGTTCTTAGGGCTGCTGAGGTCTCATTGGACAATGCAATTCACAAATTGCTGACAAGGAGTCTCAAGTTTTGTTGGATTGACTATATTTACAATCAGATAGACTAAGGGTTCTAATAACTTAGAATGACAGATCCATGGTATCCTAATCAGGTCATCTCTACCCATTTAGGATCATTCTACCCTTCCTTTGTTGAGTCATTTTGAGCAATGTTGTTCTTTTGACACCTCATTGATGTCTTCTCACAGGCCACGATTATGGATAGGCAGCCACCCATTTGGGATATGGTGAACTCTATCCTTATGTCCTGATTTTGGCCCTAGAAGCATAGTGTGGATCCTATGAGNTATCTCTACCCATTTAGGATCACTCTACCCTTCCTTTGTTGAGTCATTTTGAGCCATGTCGTTCTTTTGACACCTCATTGATGTCTTCTCACAGGCCTCGATTATGGATAGGCAGCCACTCATTTGGGATATGGTGAACTCTATCCTTATGTCCTGATTTTGGCCCTAGAAGCATAGTGTGGATCCTATGAGTCAACTTGGTTATTTCGTAGAACTAGTATGCCGATGAGCCACTACTTATTTGGGATGTGAAATATTCACTCAGTGCCCTGTGATTTAGTAAGAGCTTTGAAAGCATCAGGATGTTCCTCTAAAATAACCATCCTTTTTGGTGACCTATTTACTAGTCATGATAACGTAAGCAAGACTTCTTTTAGCGAAAATGTTCTTGGGTATCCACCAAGATGTAATTAACCAAAGGGATATGCTCTTTGAAAGCGCTCTTGACCTCAGAACAAAAATATTTTTTCTTGTTTTCTGGTAATGGGTGACTTATGTAAAGATTTTCTTCNGGACTTCTTTTAGCGAAAATGTTCTTGGGTATCCACCAAGATGTAATTAACCAAAGGGATATGTTCTTTGAAAGTGCTCTTGACCTCAGAACAAAAATATTTTTTCTTGTTTTCTGGTAATGGGTGACTTATGTAAAGATTTTCTTCATGAATATTGTGATTTAAGATATTTCGATCTGATCTTATTTGGACGTATATCCTCAACCTCTCATACAGGAATTACCATAGAAAAGCTTTATATATTTCTTTTTAAAATTTATTTGTTTGTTTTTGTCGTATATCCCGTCTCTTCTGATTCCTCTCCTCTTCAGATCATTCATATGATCAAAGAAAGAGATTTATCTGGAAATAAGAATCATACGACGACGACATATAAATAGACAAGTTGTCGACTCCAGATTCTTAAAAACACCAANAGAATTACCATAGAAAAGCCTTATATATTTCTTTTTAAAATTTATTTGTTTGTTTTTGTCGTATATCACGTCTCTTCTGATTCCTCTCCTCTTCAGATCATTCATATGATCAAAGAAAGAGATTTATTTGGAAATAAGAATCATACGACGACGACATATAAATAGACAAGTTGTCGACTCCAGATTCTTAAAAACACCAAAAATAACCACATCTTTTCCTAATAAGATTGCCTTTCTCCTCAGAGAAAACTACATTTCATTCTCATACAACATCAAACAATCATTTTTTCAATATATAAACTCCAAATAGAAAGCAAACTCATTTTTTCTCATGACTAGGCCTACGAGACTTGCTATGCTTTTGAGAAGTATTGTTGCTCTAACTTTCGTTATTCAATTGTTATTCATCTCAGATTTGTCATGTTGGAGTGTAAGTGTCTCGGTCGATTCCATCGTTGTAGACTGAAAATTGATGGTGATGAATGTCTTATAGAGATATAAGTGCCTCGGCCTACTCCATCCTATAGATTCAATGAANAAAACAATCATTTTTTCAATATATAAACTCCAAATAGAAAGCAAACTCATTTTTCTCATGACTAGGCCTACGAGACTTGCTATGCTTTTGAGAAGTATTGCTGCTCTAACTTTCGTTATTCAATTGTTTTTCATCTCAGATTTGTCATGTTGGAGTGTAAGTGTCTCGGTCGATTCCATCGTTGTAGACTCAAAATTGATGGTGATGAATGTCTTATAGAGATATAAGTGCCTCGGCCTACTCCATCCTATAGATTCAATGAAATTTTGGTGATGAAGTCTTATATCAAAAATGAAGTCTAATATTTCTACAAGTGCCTCGGTCAACTCCATCCTTTAGATTAAAAGAACAAATCACATCCATGACCTCGCATTGTCATATTGATCGATCGGGATTTTGTGTACTTTAATAATAATGATGCAATGTAACCCAAACTATAATGTAATTTTAATGAAAATAATTTATCTTTAAAACCTCTTTTAAAATCTCAATTCCCGTTTACATATAATGCAAGTATGTGTATCGTTCAAGTAATATATGACTCTAATGGAGTCCTAGATATCGATCCCACAGGGAAGCTGTAAATATGTATAAGCTAGCTAATTATATTCTATTATAAAATAAAAATAAAAATAAAAACAAAGTAAAGTGTGAAGTTTGAAATTAAACTACTTAAGTGAAATGCTTCTAAATATGCAGATGTATGCTATAGCAAGTAAATTAAACTAGATGCTAAACTTTCAAAAGTAAATTACTGAAATAAAATAAAGGTTTTTGTGAACGAAAAGTTCAAGTATGAGAAAACATCCTTCCTCTTTATAATGAAAATATGGCTTTTGAAGAAATTGAAATCATTTGAAAAAATATATTTAAAATTTGTTTTGGGTCAAATAGGAGCAATCATATTCTCTACCCTTTCCGAGCGGTATAAAGAACACTGACTAATCCAAAGTTTGGTCCCTAATTTCGTGATTAGGCTGGGAGGATACTGGTTGTCACTCTAGAGCCCTCACTACTCCCTCCTCTGAGGGTTAACATGCTCACATTAGTTACCAATCAACTGAACTAAATCAGAGATTCTAATCTGTCACTTTAAAATCATCCAATTCTACATCCAACAAAATATATTTACTTATTTATTTTCACTCAATCTCATGGATGAAATACTCTCCCATGAAATCAAATGTGATTCTCCATTTTTTTGTAAAAATCATATCCTCTTTTCAGAACACATAATTCTCAACATATTTTAACAATTCAATTGGCCATATTGAAAAGAAAATGAAGATCGAAATTCAAATCATCACAAATTATTGATATTTAAAATCATAGAAAATAAAATCAATTCTTCACAAAACCATTTCTTTAAAGTAGAGAAAAGGATAAAAAAAAACTATTCNCACGTTTACATATAATGCAAGTATGTGTATCGTTCAAGTAATATATGACTCTAATGGAGTCCTAGATATCGATCCCACAGGGAAGCTGTAAATATGTATAAGCTAGCTAATTATATTCTATTATAAAATAAAAATAAAAATAAAAACAAAGTAAAGTGTGAAGTTTGAAATTAAACTACTTAAGTGAAATGCTTCTAAATATGCAGATGTACGACTATAAAAGTGATTAAACTAGATGCTAAACTTTCAAAATTAAATTACTGAAATAAAATAAAGGTTTTTGTGGACGAAAAGTTCAAGTATGAGAAAACATCCTTCCTCTTTATAATGAAAATATGGCTTTTGAAGAAATTGAAATNAACGAAAAGTTCAAGTATGAGAAAACATCCTTCCTCTTTATAATGAAAATATGGCTTTTGAAGAAATTGAAATCATTTGAAAAAATATATTTAAAATTTGTTTTGGGTCAAATAGGAGCAATCATATTCTCAACCCTTTTCTAAGCGGTATAAAGAACACTGACTAATCCAAAGTTTGGTCCCTAATTTCGTGGTTAGGCTGAGAGGATACTGATTGTCACTCTAGAGCTCTCACTACTCCCTCCTCTGAGGGTTAACATGCTCACATTAGTTACCAATTAACTGAACTAAATTAGAGATTCTAATCTGTCACTTTAAAATCATCCAATTCTACATCCAACAAAATATATTTACTTATTTATTTGCACCCAATCTCATGGATGAAATACTCTCTCATGAAATCAAATGTGATTCTCCGTTTTTTTGTAAAAATCATATCCTCTTTTCAGAACACATAATTCTCAACATATTTTAACAATTCAATTGGCCATATTGAAAAGAAAATGAAGATCGAAATTCAAATCATCACAAATTATTGATATTTAAAACCATAGAAAATAAAATCAATTCTTCACAAAACCATTTCTTTAAAGTAGAGAAAAGGATAAAAAAAAACTATTCAAAATTCCTGAGAATGATACAATAAAACACGGATTTCACATATAAAAGCAAGTATACAAACAAAAGAAATGAAAAATACAACTTAACTCATAATCCTTCCCAAGCAAATCCGTAGAAGTTCTCTCCAAGTCTTTCCNGAATTCCTGAGAATGATACAATAAAACACGGATTTCACATATAAAAGCAAGTATAAAAACAAGAGAAATGAAAAATACAACTTAACTCATAATCCTTCCCAAGCAAATCCGTAGAAGTTCTCTCCAAGTCTTTCCCTCTTTACAATCTCTCTTAATTCTCTCTTAGAAATGTAATGAAGAAGAAATCTCCCACATTCTCTCTTTTCCTACAACCCTAGAAGAAAATCTCCTACTTTTTCTCTCTCTAACTCACGTCTATAATCTCTCTAACCTTTTTGTCCCCCCTCCAAGTCCCTTCAAAAGTTCCCTTTTATTTGTTGTCTCTCCTCTCTGAAAAGAGTCTCAATTCCCTCCAAAATTCAAAAGTCAAAACTTTGAATTTCAAAAGATGTGCCTCCTTGATCCAAAAGTCAATCTTTTCAAATTGGAACGTTCCAAAGTGGCTACATGCATTGAATCACTCTATGGAGTGCATAGAACAAGTGTCCCTTTGAAAATTTGCACAAAATTCATCTCGAACCACCTTAATTTGAAAATGTCACGCTTGGCGCATCATGCACCAATCTGGCACATCATGCACCAAAACCCCAAAATTGGCTGTTTTTGCTCCAAATTTCGCTCTTTTTACTATTTTTACTCTAAATATCTATAAATTGTATACCTGCAATAAAAACAAAAAAAAAAACTTTTCTTAAAGTGTAATATCACAAAAAATAGACATAAAAAATGGTACTTAAAACAGTAAATTATTTTTTTGGATCACATATGCCAAAATTTTCTGTCATTTCTCACATAAATATTGATAGGATGCGCAACCAACTAATGAATCACCACTTTTCTCACGGCCATGGTGGATGTTGAAATCAAATGTTATGTTATAATTCATAATTGATGTATGATGTGACCATAAAGGAATACTCTAAAGGTTCCTCCAATTATCCTTTGCTGAATATACAAGAGTACGATTTGTCAAGGAATATTACTTTAAATGAAAATAAAATATTCCCTCTTGAATTCTTGTTGTGTACTACCTGTTGCTCGACTGATCAAGTCAGACCAGCATACCCTCTTCCGTCGAACTGTATAACGCTTGATAGCTTCCGTTGGACTGACCACCCACCATTTTTTTTACTACTTCGATCGTGAAACCTCACACAATATCATTGTCGTCATCTCCCAAAATAAAATCAAAAGCTTTGATACTAATTGTTGTGGAAACAATGCAGAAAATAAANCCTCTTTTCCTACAACCCTAGAAGAAAATCTCCTACTTTTTCTCTCTCTAACTCACGTCTATCATCTCTCTAACATTTTTGTCCCCCCTCCAAGTCCCTTCAAAAGTTCCCTTTTACTTGTTGTCTCTTCTCTCTGAAAAGAGTCTCAATTCCCTCCAAAATTCAAAAGTTAAAACTTTGAATTTTAAAAGATGTGCCTCCTTGATCCAAAAGTCAATCTTTTCAAATTGGAACCTTCCAAAGTGTCTACATGCATTGAATCACTCTATGGGGTGCATAGAACAAGTGTCCCTTTGAAAATTTGCACAAAATTCATCTCGAACCGCCTTAATTTGAAAATGTCACGCTTGGCGCATCATGCACCAATCTGACACATCATGCACCAAAACCCCAAAATTGGTTGTTTTTGCTCCAAATTTTGCTCTTTTACTATTTTTACTCTAAATATCTATAAATTGTATACCTGCAACAAAAACAAAAAAAAAATTTTCTTAAAGTGTAATATCACAAAAAATAGACATAAAAAATGGTACTTAAAACAGTAAATTATTTTTTTGGATCACATATGCCAAAATTTTCTTTGTCATTTCTCACATAAATATTTATAGGATGCGCAACCAACTAATGAATCACCACTTTTTTCACGGTCATGGTGGATGTTGAAATCAAATGTTAAGTTATAATTCATAATTGATGTATGATGTGACCATAAAGGAATACTCTAAAGGTTCCTCCAATTATCCTTTGCTGAATATACAAGAGTACGATTTGTCAAGGAATATTACTTTAAATGAAAATAAAATATTCCCTCTTGAATTCTTGTTGTGTACTACCTGTTGCTCGACTGATCAAGTCAGACCAGCATACCCTCTTCCGTCGAACCGTATAACGCTTGATAGCTTTCGTTGGACTGACCACCCACCATTTTTTTTACTACTTCGATCGTGAAACCTCACACAATATTATTGTCGTCATCTCCCAAAATAAAATCAAAAGCTTTGATACTAATTGTTGTGGAAACAATGCAGAAAATAAAATCACACAACAAAATCAAACACAGTGCAATTATGTGGTTTGACGCAAATCTTCCTACATTCACGGAGATAGAAATTCCACTATCACATGTAGGGAGAAAGAAAAGATGCAAAAAAAAAAAAGTTGGGTTACAACACACACCTCAAAAGAAGCACAAATCTCTTAAATAAGAAAAGATTAGGACATACTAATTAAAAAATACAAATGACTAATTTACCCTTAATACAATTAAAGCATATAATACAACAATATTTTTGTATATGGTTTCAATAAATTTTAATACATTTAATGTCCCTTTATTTATGGTTTATTAGAAATATTATAATATGACAATTATAGGACTGATTGAGTTTAACTAATCTATCACCGATCAATCGACATTTGTGACATATGATTGGTGGGCCTCTAATAGGTCTCCTTTCAATCGGGTGACCTCTATTTATGCAATCCTCAACTCAGTCAACATATGAGTCGATCGACCTCTATTTAGCTACTCTTCCTATCTCTGACTACATGTACCTTTAATTGTTCTAATAGAGGTTTGTCAAGCGAAGTGTGTCCCGTTCTGAACCCTTTGATCCACGAATGATCCGACAAGGGTATTTTTATTATTNGCATATGAGTCGATCGACCTCTATTTAGCTACTCTACCTATCTCTGACTACATGTACCTTTAATTGTTCTAATAGAGGCTTGTCAAGCGAAGTGTGTCCCGTTCTGAACCCTTTGATCCACGAATGATCCGACAAGGGTATTTTTATTATTTATATTTTAGTTCCCCTATTTTCTTATCGCTTTGAAAGAAACATGGAAAAAGAATAAAAAATTATGAATATGAAGGTAACATTGTTCATCTTTATAGGACATGTGCATGTTTTACTAGTCTAAAAAATGAATTAATTAGATGCATTATTCTCTCTAAAGACTGGTCAAAAAATTAGTTTACTAGTGGTGTATCTCTCTATGTGCAAAATATTAATCTGCTTGGAGGCTTTCAGCTCTTCTACAGGGAATCATCCTAGGGCTACTTTTGGCTTACCTATAAGATTCCATTTGCGGAACAGTTTGNTAGCTCTTCTACAGGGAATCATCCTAGGGCTACTTTTGGCTTACCTATAAGATTCCATTTGCGGAACAGTTTGGCTCACCTTCAGGATATAATCTCATTGATTGCCAACTAATCTGTGTTAGAGTAGACTTTATTTTATAGGAAAAGTTCCCTGGGTGTTAATAGTAAATATTTTCTTTTAATATGCCTCGATTATAAGGAAATTCAAGTATTTTCGTTAAATTCATACTATCATTCGTCTGCGGGCTGTAACTTTTCTATAGAGAGTAGTCACCTTAATTTTTCAACTTTACCAAGGTCGATATCTCATGGTCTTTGACCACTAGTTAACTGACTTCATTTTTTTTTTTTTTTTGGAAGAGTTATATTTTAGAAAGAACTTATCTAAAGTTGTCCCGAGCATTCTAATATTGAGACAAAAAGGGTCCAAAAGTGTAGGTCATTTTCATTTTAATCTTTCGAAAACTTGTTTGTAGGGACAAGTTTCCTGAATGCTAATGAGAAACTTTCTTTATAATAATTAATGCTTGCATTACTCATTATATCATGTTAACTAAAAGCATAAACACAATGAAGAAATTAAGAAAAAAAAAAGTGATGACAAAATTTCCCTAAATTGTTATTGACAAACTTTCTTTAGAGAGCTATTTTTTTTGTTGAATGCAAGAAGCCGAGTACAAGAGGTTGAGTGGTGAGGGCAGACTAGAGGGGGCCAATTTGAGAGAGCTGACTAATGAGGGTCGACTGTATGTGTCAAGCTGATGGGGGCTGAATGACGAGTACTCTCACGGACGAGTTCTCTCTTGCATTACAGGTTGTTAGCCACCTCTCTATCACTTGGTTTGCTCCTTGTACATCTCCTCTTCTTATTTGTGGCATTATTCACACCAACCACACAATTTTAGGGCGTTGAACTCAAATTTGTTCGTAAATCACTCCCAAGGAATGACGTGTGAGAAGTAGGGATAAACATACCGAGAGATGTGAGGACGAGATATTTTCGTATTTGATTTCAAGGATCTCTAATACATTTAATATCCTTCTATTTGTACGAGACTATAAATTTTATGAAATGACAACTACAACCAGGACCCTCTTTAACTGATCGACTCCCGATCAATTGACTTTGTGACATTCGGTTGGTGGGCCTCTAGCGAGTCTCTTTTTCAACTAATCAACCCCTATACGAGCAATCCTTAAGTCCGCCGACATCCGGGCCAGTCGACTTCTGGTAATGTTGCTCGCCCAACCTTCGTTCAATCGACTTATATTGTTCGGTCTTCCTACATATACCTTCAAATTTTATCACAAAGGCCCTTCTAATGATGTGTATCCCATTCTAAATTGTTAGACTCACACATCGTTCTCAGGTATCTTTATTGTATCTTGATCTCGTCAATCATCATTCATCAAATATACAAACTCGCCAAAAAAAAAAAAAAAAAAAAAAAAANAAAAAAAAAACAATACCTACAGTGAAAATGACCCAAAAAAAATGTATAATAATACTAATGATAAAACAAACGGCAAGTATAATATGCCTCCTCTAGATAATCATTTTGGTATCAAATGAGCCCCCGGCCGGCCCCTTCTTTGAATGCATTATTGTCTTTTGTCATGACAAATATAATCTCAAATAGTCAATTAATACACAAGCTAAAAGTGGAAATGATAATAATAAAATTAATAAAATAAAATAAATAAACCTTAAGGAGAATATTTCTGTTCTAGATAATCATTTCTATAATTATTAGTACCCCGGCCAGCCGGTTTATGTATATGTTCTATGTTTCTAATATTCTTTTTCCATAAGGAAAACCAGCATTTTTATTTTATGCCCCTCAAATTAGAAACTTCAAACTTTCATGAAACCTCGGAAAACCTATAACACTATCAATAATAGATATATTACATCAGGACTCCAAACACAGTTTGCATTAGGAGTCCAATGGTTGGACGACACGTGTCAAAGGACCCCACCGCAATACACTGACATTGGCCAGTGTCAAGAATGATGGGGTCCGCTTGACACGTGGCACCCAATCATTGGACTCTGAATGTATCTGGAGTTCTGATGTAATATTTTTTCATAAAAAATATATACATAACCACAATTTTTCATTTTTATAAACAATCAAATGCACGATAATGTCGCATAAAAAGTACCATCATTTTAAGTGTTCAAAAGTGAAAATTTTTTTTTTTTCATGCATGAATAAGACGCTATAAATATAAAATTGAAGCTTAAATATTAGATATATAAATGCATAAAAATTGAGATTTTTATAACGTTTTCATGCATACCCAATAAAGATAGAAAGTATGACATAAATAAAGAACATATTAATTGTTAACATAAAAATTTAAGAAGTTAAATGATGAGGTCTTACAGAATTAAAAATTGACATACTGTCTTAATTTTTGTTATTTTACAAATGATCATGTCTTCTTCATAGCAGAATAAGACGAGATTACAATGCTAACAATTAAAGTATAGGCTTTTGAATTCTTCGTAGTAAAAATGATGATGATCAGAATATGAAATTAAGAAACAGTATGTATATAAAAATGATAATAGAAGTGGGGCTCGCAACTACGTGCATCGGAAGAAAAACTGGTGTCAAGGGATAAAAAGGTTAGAAGATGTCAATATATGCTCACAGGAGGCATCAAGTAATTGACCTGACTACTAAATCTATGTCAGAGGTTGTCAACTGTTGCCATAGTTTACTTTTGGCCACCACAACCAAAACAATTATTATAGCCACCAACTATAGTTGTTAGAAGTTATAGTCCTAATTACTCTTATACAGTTATATTTGTTGGGTTATTACAATGCAATTATGACTTCAAAATTATCCTGTAATCTCATTTTATAATTCTGATTACATGGTTGATCATGTTAGTTGGGTCAGACCCTGTGATTTTTCTTCTTTCAGCGATTTTTTCACATAAAAAAATCTTGACTTCTTCTTTTGATGTTTTTCTTTTATTTGCGTGTGNCTGGATCAAACCCCGTGATTTTTTTTCTTTCAGCGATTTTTTCACATAAAAAAATCTTGACTTCTTCTTTTGATGTTTTTCTTTTATTTGCGTGTGNCGGGTTTCTTAACGAGCCGAACACGAGCTGTTCTTGACAACGAGCCGTTTTGACAATCCAACAGAACACGAAGTTTAGTCATTTTTTAGAGCTTTAATCACGTTTCTTGTCCGAACTCAATAGTTTTTACTTGCTTTGAGTGCTGTGCTATGTAGAAAGTAAAAATGTTATAGAATAGATCTAAGACCATTCTATATTAATTTGGGCGAGTTCTGATTGTAGTCAGGTCGTGTAATATGGCGTCAGATCATGGGCTTAACATAGTGGTGTAATATACTTTGAGCTACTTCATCTTCCGATAAAAATTCTGTCCATCGACTTGCAGCCCACTGTTGTTAATGGGTTAACTAGGCCGNTAGTATTTTAAATATTTATGTATGTTTATTTCTAAATTTTAAGTAACTGAAAATTATTTAGTGTATTTTTAGNAGTATTTTAAATATTTATGTATGTTTATTTCTAAATTTTAAGTAACTGGAAATTATTTAGTGTATTTTTGTATATGTTAATTTTTTAAAATATATTAAAATACTTTTTAAGACACTAAAAATAATTTTTAAGTATTTTAGATATTTATAAAATAGCCTATAGCATAAAAAAATAAGTCAAACTCACTTTATTTAAAAACAAAATATAAACCAAATAAAGTACAAATAAAAAATAAAAATAATCCTGGATAGACCCTGAGTGTTTAGGAAAGAATTTTTTTTTATTTTTAAAAAATAAAATATATGTTTTATCCAAATCAAAATATAAATAAAATATAATATAATATAATATAAATAAAGGGTCTTATATTTTGAATGCCAATGAGTTTTGCTTTGAAGAAAATATTGCGTCCGGACAACAAATGCAATACACTTTTTTTTTTTTTTCCTTTTGGTGTATCGCGTTTATGGGTGTAANAGGAAAGAAATTTTTTTTATTTTAACAAATCAAATATATGTTTTATCCAAATCAAAATGTAATATAATATAATATAGAGGGTCCTACATTTTGAATGGCAAGAAGTTTTGCTTTGAAGAAAATATTACGTCTGGACAATAGATGCAATACACTCATTCTTTTTTCCTTTTGGGGTATCGCGTTTATGGGTGTAAATGAGCCGAACACGAGCGAGCTCAGACTCAGCTCGTGTTCGACTCGTTAAAAAATGTTATTGCTCTTTTTCGGCTCGTTTATATTTCGAACAAAAAAAAAATGTTCATGTTCGACTCGTTTGCTTAACGAGCTCTTTGTTCGAGATGCTCACGAACAAAGAGCCGTTTTGATAACTTTAGTCATGCAATCATAAATTGTTAAGGGTTGGGGCGAGATTTAAATATTTTTATTTATATTTAAACATCATTTAAATATTTTTTAATTTACTATAAATAATTGTAAACTTGTAGTCCATTATATATATATATATATATATATATATATATATATATATATATATATATATATATATATATNTCGTTTTGATAACTTTAGCCATGCAATCGTAAATTGTTATGGGTTGGGGCGAGATTTAAATATTTTTATTTATATTTAAACATCATTTAAATATTTTTTTAATTTACTATAAATAATTGTAGACTTGTAGTCCATTATATATATATATATATATATATATA
>JXCR01147707.1:35274-101190 GCA_002079205.1 Phalaenopsis hybrid cultivar
TTCGCGAGCTTTGTCGGGGAACTGTCGAACTGCTGCTTGCGGCTCGACCCGCAGTTCCCGAACAGAACAAAACAGAAACCTTTCTGTTCCTCGTCGGACATCATATCCCGCAGCCTCCGGAGATAACTTCCCGCAGGCAGTCCGGAACTTCCCTGAGCTGAATCTACTGCGAACTTTTTTCGGAATCCTTCGTTTTTCCCGCGAGCCCGTCTGCCTTGCAAATTTCTTCGCAGCAGCAAAAGGAATAAAATTAGAGGAATGTTTTGTGGCCTCCAAAAAATAAATCTTTCGCGTCTCCAGATAAAGGAAATTTAAAAAAACTGCCTTCTAATTCTTCTCCCAGCCAAGATTCTCTTTCCAGCAAAGGAAATTTGGAACTTGCCCAAGGCCAAATTCGGAATTTCCTCTTTTTATTCTCCTCGTCAGCTAGGAAATAGTAGATTCATTTATTCTCTTTTTTCTTCAGAAAGGAAATTCGCCTCTTCAGAAGGAAACAGAATATTCCTTAGATGAAAATGAAATATTCTTTTATTATTCTTTCCTCTGACTGACTTCAGGAAGAGAATATCCTCTCCTTGTTTGGGAATATTCCTCAACGGCTTGTGGAGACGGAGAGAAAGGGAAAAAAGGACGGTTCTCGTAACTGCTGCTCCCGCAAAGCGAAGCCTTGCCCTACCGTAACCGCAGGCGAGCACCTTTCTTCCCAAAGGAGAACTCTCCAACTTCGCACAAATCCGAAGCCAACCCTCTGTTCGCAGAGCCTCGTGAACTGCACACCCACCTCTGCAGATGTCGTGATTCTCCTCTATCGCGAACGATCTGAGCCCGATCTCCCGTGAAAGATACTCTCCTATGCAAAACCGCGTCTGTTCTCGAAACCTGCGAATCATCTGTTGTCGCCCGAACCCTTCCTCCTCCCGAGGGTTCCGTATGAGATTTCGCCTCCTTCGAAGCTGCAGACGGGAGATCTCCTGTCTCTCGATTTCCTCCTCCCGCTAGTCCCTGGTCGAGCGAATCGCTAGTTCGCGATTTTCCTCTTCCCGCGATCCTTTGAAGCACCGCGAAATACTGTTTTGCGAAAAACGGAAGAACCCTTGGCTCTGTTCGCTTGCTCCTCTACCGCGAACCGCGAACTTTCTTCCGCAGAAACTTGTCGTTCGCAAATATTATCGCGAACCTCTTGTTCTGCCTGTCGACGCTTTCCGACAGCAATCTGGTGTGCAGGTCTTCCCCTCCAAAGCCTCCGCATTCGCTCCCAGCAGCCTTCCGCACCGAGCGTTCACAGATGGCGTCGTGAGTTGCCTGCTCTTCCTCTCGAACCAGGCTCTGGTACCAAATGTTGGTTCCAAGTTAATGGATCGCAAAATGACAAATTGAAAAGAAACAATGAGAATAAACTTTCNAGTTCTCGAAACCTGCGAATCATCTGTTGTCGCCCGAACCCTTCCTCCTCCCGAGGGTTTCGTATGCGATTTCGCCTCCTTCGAAGCTGTAGACGGGAGATCTCCTGTCTCGCGATTTCCTCCTCCCGCTAGTCCCTGGTCGAGCGAATCGCTAGTTCGCGATTTTTCTCTTCTCGCAATCCTTCTCTGCTCCTCGAAATACTGTTTTGCGAAAAATGGAAGAACCCTTGGCTCTGTTCGCTTGCTCCTCTACCTCGAACCGCAAACTTTCTTCCGCAGAAACTTGTCGTTCGCAAATATTATCGCGAACCTCTTGTTCTGCCTGTCGACGCTTTCCGACAGCAATCTGGTGTGCAGGTCTTCCCCTCCAAAGCCTCCGCATTCGCTCCCAACAGCCTTCCGCACCGAGCGTTCACAGATGGCGTCGTGAGTTGCGTGCTCTTCCTCTCGAACCAGGCTCTGATACCAAATGTTGGTTCCAAGTTAATGGATCGCAAAATGACAAATTGAAAAGAAACAATGAGAATAAACTTTCGGGAAATTTCTTTCTATTATTTGAAGAAGGAAGAATATAAGTCTTAAGAGAGTCTTACATTATAACATAACAACCAATTTATACTAACTAATGCATAATGTAATAAAAGGAAAAATGTACACAATAATCGCAGACATTAAGTGTCATCAATTTGCGCCTATTATAAACATATATTTATTCCACTAATTGAGTAATCAACTCATGCCCATTATGAAGCCACTAATTACGTAATCAATTCAATTGATCAATTCAAGATTAGTCTCGCAATCAGCAAGCTTTCCTAAGAGCAAAGATTAGTTCTCATGGATAAAGCAGATTTACGAGAGCTATTATTATTATTATTTTACATATAATTTCTCTTTTTCTTTTTTTTGTGATTCCTTTTTTAGATGGCTTGGATTTACTCCTATAATGTTAAGCCGANATACTTATAATTTCTCTTTTTCTTTTTTTTTTGTGATTCCTTTTTTAGATGGCTTGGATTTACTCCTATAATGTTAAGCCGAAATTAAGCCGTAATTCATGATTAAGCTTGAGGTATAACAATTTTCTGTACAACTGAAGTGATATTTACAATGTTCCAACACATATATGCATACCATGCTTAGTCTCTCCTATGTGGGCGAAAATATTACAGGCGGACTAATTGGGTACATATTATGTGTGAATAATAGGTACATGAGGGGATATTAGTCATGGTATTGACATGCTACCTCAATATNGGTACATATTATGTGTGAATAATAGGTACATGAGGGGATATTAGTCATGGTATTGACATGCTACCTCAATATCATCTCAATGCCACGATCCGCACTTATAACGGGCGTACGTAATAATTGTGCCTCGTGTGGACATCACTTAACTGTAAACGAGAGCTATATTTTACTATAAAAATGTTTATAGAAAAATATGTTAAAAGAGCGCAAATTCCATGAATCAAATATTCATTGAAAAGATTCGACTCGACATGTATTTGATTATTTTGAGAATTCATATAGCCCAAAAAATCAACAGAAAAAATATTTATGCACTATATTAATAAGTGAATTATTAAATTTAAGAGAATGTCATCTTTTTTTATTTGAGAGGAATTTTTATTATATATATANAGTATTCCACATAAAACATTAGAGTGTTTTCTCTTACTTCTTTTTTTATCTATGTGTGTTGGATCTTTTTACAATACTAAGGCGTTAAACTATCATTATACTACCGTAAATTTTCAAGCATGCATCAAGTGTAGCATTTCTCATTTATAAAAAAAATTGTTGNGGTATTTCACATAAAACATTAGAGTGTTTTCTCTTACTTCTTTTTTTATCTATGTGTGTCGGATCTTTTTACAATACTAAGGCGTTAAATTATCATTATACTACCGTAAATTTTCAAGCATGCATCAAGTGTAGCATTTCTCATTTATAAAAAAAATTGTTGAATATTTGCCTTTGCTCTCATGGACTATGTGAGGGTGGTTGGATGCTTCATTTTCTCTTATTTATATGCAAAGCATGAAACGAGGAAAAATGACAAAAAATTATTTGAAATATAAATAATAAAAAAGAATTTGAACATAACAATCTAAACTATTCTATATGAATTGTATTATAGAAATCTCTAGAATATTATATATGTGACATGTCTAGTAGCATGCCTATTTTTCTTTATATTTAACACTTATTTTTTATGAAATTACAATTTTAAAAAAGATATTTCCATGTTTTTGTTGGAGATATAAAAGATAGGAGATTTAGAGCAAATTAGAGCGGAAACAAAGCGAAAAGGAGACACATGGAGCAATGGAGCAAATAGCTGGTTGGCGCCTNGGCCTACGTATGTTATCACACCTCACCATCACATCCTACATGACCTAATATGACCCACTTTATCCATAGATCATCACAGCTCCAAACTCGGCCTCTGAGACCTTTAAGCGTTCTTGGAGATCACCACTATGATCTTTGTAGTCCATGGTTTATGCAGCTCCAAACTCTGACCTATGTAGCCTACATACTTTATTGCACTTCACCACCAAGACCTACATGACCAATTATGGTCTATGTGATCCACAACTAATTGCAACTCTTAGTTTCAACCCTTGTAACCTACAAACATTATCACAGCTCTCCACTTCGACCTATGTGACTAAATAATTAAGGCCTGAANAGTAGAATTTACAAGCACAATTTAAAGAGATTTAATTTCTAGGTTAAGACTCTTTTTAATAGGCTAAAACTTTTTTTAAGATTTTAAAATAACAAACTTCCTTGTGGGATCAATACNAGATTTAATTTCTAGGCTAAGACTCTTTTTAATAGGCTAAAACTTTTTTTAAGATTTTAAAATAACAAACTTCCTTGTGGGATCAATACTTCGGACTCAAAAATCCGATATTACTTGAACGATATGTACACTTGGGTAAAAATCTAGTGTTCAGTGCTAAATTGGGGAAAAACTCAAGTCATAAAATCTATAAAAACATAAGCAAAAAATTCAGTATAGATTTATTACTTTCTTTAGAGTTTCTCTATACTAACAATATCTCTGCCCCTTCTCCCCCATCCTCCACACACAAATAATTTTGTATGAGAAATATCATAATTTTTTTGGCACTCAAAATATAGATATTTACAAAACTAGCACCTAGGAGATCTTTTAACGCGTTTCGGTGTGCCACGGTAGTTTTATAAAAATTATAGGTGGTAAATTGAATTTTGAGATGTTATTTGAGAATTTGAAAACCGGATTAAAGCGTGTTCTAATTTTATAAATAGGAATGCTTGCAGTGGTATGTATGTAATTAGAGAAAATATTATGGCCGGATAACTTTGTGAATCGGGCGGCGTGATGAGATTTACACGTAATATTTGCTATAACTACACCTAATTTTTTTAGCAAAGCNTTTGAACGATATGTACACTTGGATAAAATATCTAGTGTGCAGTGCTAAATTGTGAAAAAACAAGCAAAGAATTCAATATAAGTTTATTACTTTCTTTTGAGTTTCTCTATACTAACAATATCTCTGCCCTTCTCCCCTATCCTCCACACACAAATAAGTTTCTCTATATTATGGCCGGATGACTGTGTGAATCGGGCGGCGTGATGAGATTTACACGTAATATTTGCTATAACTACACCTAATTTTTTTAGCAAAGCCTTAAGCTCATTTTGAAAATATAATTAATTTAATTAAAAAAAGGTAAATACCAAAGCTTCTGAAATTGACATTCTCCCGATCTCACATATGCATGTATAAAAAATATTACTTTCGAACTTGATATCTGTGAATTAGAAGGATAAAGTGGATCACACGATGTCACCGTGTCTACAGTATGATACAATTCACTCCGTCATTAAGAAGAAAATATTGTATACATAAATCGCATGCAGAGATACATGCGGTGTCTGATTCTGATATAGATCACGGTGATCTACGGTCATGATGTATTTCGATGGGTCTCACTTTAATTTTTTTTTTTCAAAAAAAATTTAATTGCATCTTGATCGTAGATCACTGTGATCTACGGTCAGGAACGTACACCTCATGCATCTCTGCATGCGGTGTATGTAAACAATGATTTTTTCATTAAGACATTCAGTACGTGCATATAAGATGATGATGAACGTGCTAGAATCACACCACGTTATCGAATGTATTACAAGATGCGATTTATATTATGATGCACATCTCTGATTAANAAGGTGAATACCAAAGCTTCTGAAATTGACATTCTCCCAATCTCACATATGCATGTATAAAAAATATTACTTTCGAACATGATATCTGTGAATTAGAAGGATAAAGTGGATCACACAATGTCACCGTGTCTACAGTATGATACAATTCACTCCGTCATTAAGAAGAAAATATTGCATACATAAATCGCATGCAGAGATACATGCGGTGTCCGATTCTGACATAGATCACGGTGATCTATGGTCATGATGTATTTCGATGGGCCTCACTTTAATTTTTTTTTTTTTCAAAAAAAATTTAATTGCATCTTGATCGTAGATCACTGTGATCTACGGTCAGGAACGTACACCTCATGCATCTCTACATGCGGTGTATGTATGCAATAATTTTTTTTCATTAAGTGCATGTAAGATGATGATGAACTTGCTAGAATCACACCACGTTATCGAATGTATTACAAGATGCGATTTATATTATGATGCACATCTCTGATTAATCGAACGAAATATTTTCTCCAGCAGTAGAGAGCACAATACCTTGAGGAGTTGGACGATGACAGGGTTGACGCCGGCCAACATTTCCCTCGCAAACTCCTCGTCGGTCCTCCACGCCCACTTATCATCTTCACCATATAATCCCAAATAACTAATCAATCATCAGCAAGCAATCCACAGAAAGAAACGAAGCAGCAGCGAAAGAATACAATTGCATACTTTGAATCACTTGAGGCATCGGTAACTTGAGCAAGCTGCGCTGGCCATTGCCGGGGATGAGGACGCTCTTGAAAAACCTGAATGGCAAGGCCTGGAAGAACTTGCGAAGCAGAGGGATGTCGGGGAGCGGCNAGATAGATGCTGAAACGGAGCAGAACCCACGAGTGAAGTGAAGCGAAATGATCTGTCCAATCGAGGAAGTTTCATTATGTGGGTTGGGGGAATCAGCGACGGCACAGCGGAAGCGTGGTGATCTAACCCACATTGGTGCGTAAGAAACTCCATAATATATTTCTTCTAAGGGGCTATATATTCTTCAATGTGATATTTGTTGGGTATATGCATTTCTCCTAAAGGGGTTGAATATTCGCAAAGGTGAAAATTTGTTAAGTATGACTCATAATACCAGAATTTGGAGTCTCTTTGAATGAAGAGATTTCTCTTAAAATTTAGTGGGTTGGGGAGAGCAAGGGCGAAGTGGAAGCGTGGTGGCCCAACCCACACTGGTGCATAAAGAACTTCATGATATATTTCTCCTAAGGGGCTGAATGTTCGTCAATATGGAGATTTGTTGGGTATATGTATTTCTCCTAAGGGGTTGGATATTCGCCGAGGTGGAGATTTGTTGGGTATATGTATTTCTCTTAAGGGGTTGGATATTCGCCAAGGTGGAGATTTATTAGGTATGACTCATATAACATAAACGGAGCAGCTGGAGTGGAGCGGAGCGGAGCCGACAAGTGTAGTGGTGCGGAAGGATATGTCCAATCAAGTGAGTTCCATTATGTGAGTTGGGGGTGCGAGGGCAACACCCGGCGGTTTGGTACATGAGTAATTAAAATAATTACGTATTGTACAATAGAGTTATATATATATCATGTTTGTAACTCTATGTGAGCCTATGAGACTCCGACAACTGAATCTTGTATTCTGTAATTTTTTCTGAATATTGAAAGGAATTCGCTGCTCTGCTCTCGAGAATGTAGGCATCTTTGCCGAACCTCGTATATCTCTGCGTGCTCTTCTGAATTTGTGTCGATTCTTGTTTTTCTTCGCCCTAAATTTCTAAACAATCTATTANCATAATTTTCTTTTAATATAGTCATTTCATGATAAATAAATTTTTTCAAGCATTAGTTTAGGGAAAATTTTATTCTCTAATCCAGTGTAATGAAATGATTGTAGCCAATCATAAATAATCTTTAAATTAAATTTTAGTGAATTACATATTAGTGCTGATATGGCATTAATTTAAGTTGCTATGATATTATTCTTTGATATGTCATTAACTTAAATTTTCTTTCTTATCTTGAAGAATTAGAAAAAAAAAATAAGAGAAGATTCACATTCCCCCATCACTTTATTAATTTCAATCATTTATTAGAGAAAGAAGACATTTTTACAAAACATGATATGTCACAGAAGAAATATTTTAGAAGCATTGAAATATTCTTTGAGTTACAAATCAAATTTAACGCTATTTCAAACCTAATGTAAGATAAATAATGTGAAGTAAATCACTTTAAATATATATAAACACCCCCATTATGTCAAGGATTTAGTATAAACATATTAGCAAAAAAAAAAAAAAAAACAAGAGAGTAAAATTAAAAGAACTATAGTTTCGAAAATTTATTTGTTTGAGTTCGAGAGTTAAATTGTGAAAATGAATTTAAAAATTCTTAACCTTGTAAATTCTAAAACTTTTATCTAATAAAAGGTGTTCTCATCTCAATCCTCCAATTTATTATGCATTGCTATAATTGTATTTATCTATTTTTAAAATAATTTTTATTTAAAAATAATTAGAATATTTAAAAAATCAACTATTATTATTGGAGTATATTGGAGATGCACTTAGTTAGAGGTACACACCGCTAATTGGCATGTACAAATCACCACATCTAATACTCTTTCCTTAAAATCACACTCACCGAGCTTCCAACAGCAGACATGGAGGAATCCAAATAAACTAACCAAATTCAAAGTGCCAAGTTTTGAGAAAACACTCAAATCGAAATGCTGTTGGGGATCCCCTTAGCCGTGATGCCACCCTCACTGTAAGGAGACAGCAGCGAGTAAGCCATTTTCACAGGCCCGTTGCGGTTCTTCAGCCTGGGATCACCATTCCTCTCCTCAATCATCCTCTCAATCCCCTTCAACTTCGCCCCAAATCGGTTCAACGCATCGATCGCGCGATCATCTCCGCTCCACTCAGCGCTCACCCGCTGCCCCAAATACACCTCATCGCTCGAATGCGTGGACAGAACTTCAATCAGCGAAATCCCAATTATGGTCTGCAGCTGACACGCGATCGTCTTCAAAAACACCTTCTCCGGTTTCTCCCTCAGTTTCTCGTACTCCGCCGTGCCCACCTCCGGCATTAACTGGAGGCTCGATGTTGGCCGGTTCGGCACGTAGCCGGCGTACGGGTACTGCCCGAAGTTCACCGCGGCGTGCAATGCGGAAGCAACCCATATTATAGTGGTGAGCGTATTGACTAGCTCCGGCACACTCCTCATCTTCGGCCACCACGGCTCATCTTTCTTATCACCATGCCCCACCTCGCGGACCTCCTTCCACCAAGCATGGAGCTCCTCGTCGCGCTGCACCGCCGTGTCCTCCTCGTAGTAGATTGCGCAGTAGTCGCTCACCCAAGTCTCGATCGCCGACCAGATGGCGAGCCCNGCCTCCTTCCACCAAGCCTGGAGCTCCTCGTCGCACTGCACCGTCGTGTCCTCCTCGTAGTAGATTGCGCAGTAGTCGCTCACCCAAGTCTCGATCGCCGACCAGATGGCGAGCCCGTCCACCGCGTAAGGGTAATCCTCAATCAGTAATCGAAGCTTGTGCGGCTTAGAGGGGTCTTCCACCGCCATTCCTCGCTTGAGGAGATCGGATGGAAGGCCCTGCTCGACAAAATTCCAGCTTTTGTAAACAGAGGAGGACATTTCCATAGTGTACTTGGAAGGAAAAATGATGAACTCGAGTAGGCCGCCGGCATTGATGAGGCTTTGTCGAGCGAGAGCGTTTATGTTCATGGTGTCGCGGTAGTGTGGCAAAAGGAGCTTACTGATGGGGTGCATCGCGCTCAGGTGGCGGTTTGTGGCGATCACGAAGGGTTCCATCACTGCGTGAGTGCGCAGCCTGCCACGAAGGATTCTAGCTACAATGTAAACAATTCTTAAACTTATGTTTGATTATTTGATGAACAAATACCAGTGGCTAATAAGCTGATGAACGCAGGAGTCATTGATGATGACATAGGCTTTGGCAAGCGACCAAATTGAGCCTTCAACACCGGAAGTCATGGGCGTGTATACAGTGCTTATGGCGCCAAAAGTATCGCCACCTGGATGGGGGAGGCTAAGCTCAATAGCGAGGGGTTTCAGGGTGCTGTCATTGTTGAGGAAGAGCAGCGTTCGGGTGGCGTAGACCTTTCGATCGGTGGCATTGATTCGTCTTACAAATGGCATGATGGTGTCGTGATGATCGAGGATGAAGAGCTTGTTGGACTCGAGTGCCTTCAGAACAAAAACAAAAAAAAATTAAATGTACTCTGTTAACTGATTCAGCCTCTTTTACAGGAAGGTAGTTTAGCTGAAAAATTAGATAGGGGGAATGAGAGTTGAACGAATGAACGAACTTGTTGGACAGAAAGGCCGTCTAGCTTTCCCTCGATATGCTTTAGTTTTACTGTGCTATTCTGGTTGCCGTATTTGCCGGGATCCAGCAGGCTGATTGGTGGGAATTTCTGTAAAAATTTTACAGCATTAGCAAGCTTTCCTAAGAGCAAAGATTAGTTATCATGGATAAAGCAGATTTACGAGAGCTGTTATTATTATTATTTTACTTAAAATTTCTCTTTTTCTTTTTTTTGTGATTCCTTTTTTAGATGGCTTGGATTTACTCCTATAATGTTAAGCCGAAATTAAGCCGTAATTCATGATTAAGCTTGAGGTATAACAATTTTCTGTACAACTGAAGTGATATTTACAATGTTCCAACACATATATGCATACCATGCTTACTCTCTCCTATGTGGGCGAAAATATTACAGGCGGACTAATTACGTACATATTATGTGTGAATAATAGGTACATGGAGGCTATTAGTCGTGGTATTGGCATGCTACCTCAATATCATCTCAATGTCATTATCCGCACGTAAATCGGGTGTACGTAATAATTGTGCCCTGTGTGGACATCATTTAATTGGCATTCGTTGGCTACCCCATGCTCTTCGTCAGCTATTGAAGTACCTTGCAGGATAATAAAGTACGACACAACAATGTGCCCTGAATATGGTGCAATGATGAGCACAATTTCGACATATGTAGTCAACTACAACCCACATGATTCAGAACTTATTACAGCTCCCAACTCCGACAGTTGCGACAAACAAATCACATTATTACAACATATCACTATAGCCTTCGTGACCAACTACAACTTATGTGGTCTATAGTTGATGCAGCTCTCAATGCTAACCTGTGTGGCCTACGAACTTTATTACTCACCACCACGATCTATGTGATCAACTACGACTTATGTGATCCACGTACATCGTGTTGCAGCTCCCAACTTTGGCCTCTCTGAGGTCTACTGATGTTATCACACCTCACCATCACATCCTACATGACCTAATATGACCCACTTTATCCATAGCTCATTATAGCTCCAAACTCGGCTTCTGCGACCTTTAAGCGTTATTGGAGCTCACCACTATGACTTTGTAGTCCATGGCTCATGCAGCTCCGAACTCTGACCTATGTGGCCTAGATACATTATTGCACTTCACCACCAGGAGCTACATGACCAATTATGGTCTATGTGATCGAAAACAAAATGCGCTCCCATTTTTAACCCTTGTAACCTACAAACATTATCACAGCTCTCCACTTCGACCTATGTGACTAAATAATTAAGGCCTGAATGATTCACAACTCAAGTAACTCCCAACTCAGGCCTCTATAACCTACAAACGTGATTACAACTCACCACCACAATTTACATAACGAACTATAGTCCACTTGGTCCACAACTTATGAAGCTCCCAACTTTATCCTTTGTTGCTTATTGATATTATCATAACTTACCACCACAACATATGTGAATAACTATGACATATGTGATCCACAACTCAAGCAATTCCAACTTTGGCCTTTTCGGCCTACGAGCATTGTCCAACTCACCATCGTGACAAATGTAAGTAACTACATCGTACATGGCTCACAGCTTCTAAAGCTTTCTACTATGACCTATGTGATCATTCAACACTCCTAAAGCAACTATCTATGACATACATGGTCAACTACCATCACGTCAACTTTCAACTATGACTTTTGCAACCAGTTAAAATTATTATTGATGAACTATCATTGTACATCAACTTTGTAATTTTGTCCTTCCTAATTCAAGAGAAGAGTGGGTTGATAGAGTGGATTATTTCAACTGGGTCAAACTGTGTTGTTTTTTTCTCTTTCCAGGGTATTCCACATAAAACATTAGAGTGTTTCCTCTTACTTACTTCTCTTTTTATCTATATGTGTCAGATCTTTTTACAATATTAAGTCGTTAAATTATCATTATACTACCGTAAATTTTCAAGCATGCATCAAGCGTAGTATTTCTCATTTATTAAAAAAAAGTGTTGAATATTTGTCTTTGCTCTCATGGATGTGTGAGGGTGGTTGGGTGCATCATTTTCTCTTATTTATATGCAAAGCATGAAAAGAGGAAATATGACAATAAATTATTTGAAATATAAATAATAAAAAAGAATTTGAGCCTTATAATCTAAAATATTATATATGAATTGTATTATAGAAATCTCTAGAATATTATATATGTGACATGTATTGTAGCATGTCTATTTTTCTTTATATTTAACACTAATTTTTTTATGAAATTATAATTTAAAGAAAGATATTTTTATGTTTTTGTTGAAGATATAAAAATAGGAGATTTGGAGCAAATTAGAGCGGAAACAAAGCGAAAAGGAGACACATGGAGCAATGGAGCAAATAGCTGGTTGGCGCCTGGCGCAAGATCGTGTCCAGAAACCAGAAAATGTGACGTCATGACGCCACAGATTGGTGCCAGTTATTTCACAGTCTTATTCAAGAAAATGACACCTAGATGTCGGAACTGCTCTTTGCAGTTTCTGTAGTGGTTATGCACGAAATTGGAGGTTATGAGCTGGGAGAAGCAGTTCTAACAGGGGAAGTGATCATTTGTGAAGCCAAGGAAAGAGTCTAAGTGTACAGGAAAGTAGAGTTTAAAGTGAGGTTTTGTATTTTTCTTCATTTTCTTGGAGAAAGTTGAGAGGATTTTGTAAAGGACTGCTATAAGCAGTGCACGGAACAGATAATGATTACTTAGGGAGGAGTTTTTACTTTTTTCTCAAAGAGAAAGATAAGTTTCATTTTAAATTGTCTTATATTAATTGTAAACTCATTTTTTATGAATTTGTTTTATTATAAAATAATGGATTATTGTGTTTTCTACATGCACTATGAGTATATCCTTTGTGCATTCCTCTTGTGATGAAGTAGTAGCATGTGTAGGTATGTGAATACATTTAGAATGAGTTCTTATTTATTATTATGATGGTTTTTTACGTCCTACTTGATTTTTTTATCAATCCGGTGAATTGGTATGTTAAACCCTGTTGTGATTCCATAAATATCCGAGTGGGTTGTCGCTTTAACAACTAGTAGAAACTGCATTACACTATTGGGTGAAGAAAAATTATCCTTAAGGCAGTGCAAATAGATATGGATATATGTTTTGATGGGGTTAACTTGAAGGTTTTTAGTGTGATAAACAGAAGCACTTACCTAGTTAAATCAAACTTCTTTATGCACTCGAAAGAGTGTAAAGAAGAGAAATGCTCATATTTGTCACTAATTACAATCTATATTCTAAGTGTCTCATTCCTACACAAATTACTTATTTCATTGCAGGGGGAGAGTATTTTTCACAACTTGATCTTTCTTAACTTATTTAACTTTAGTAAAATTAACTTTAGAGTAAATCTATAGGTTTAGTGATATTCTGGTAGAATTTACAAGCACAATTTAAAGCAATTTTATTTTTAGGCTAAGACTCATTTTAATAGGTTAAAACTTTTTTAAAATTTTAAAATAAAAAACTTTCTTTTGTGATAAATATTTCGGACTCAAAAATTCGATATTACTTGAACGATATGTACAATTGGGTAAAATATCTAGTGTGCAGTGTTAAATTGTGGAAAAACTCAAGTCATAAAATCTATAAAACATATTTTAGATTTCAAATATTTCATCCAAAAATAGTAGGGCATCCGATATGCCGGTCAATATGCTTCAGTCAGGATGTATTTCAATGGGCCCCATTTTAATTTTTTTTTTCAAAAAAAAAATTAATTGCATCCTAACCGTAGATCACTGCGATCTACGGTCAGGATCGTAAGCCTCATGCATTTCTGTATGTGGTGTATATATGTAATAATTTTGTGTCATCAAGACATCCTTTACATGCATGTATGATGATGATGAACGTGTTAGAATCACACCACGTTATCAAATGTATTACAAGATGCGATTCATATTATGATGAACATCTCAGATTAATCGAACGAAATATTTTCTCCAGCGGTAGAGAGCACAATACCTTTAGGCGTTGGATGATGACAGGGTTGACGCCGGCCAACATTTCCCTCGCAAACTCCTCGTCGGTCCTCCACGCCCACTTATCATCTTCACCATATAATCCCAAATAAAAAATCAATCATCAGCACGCAATCCACAGAAAGAAACGAAGCAGCAGCGAAAGAATACAATTACATACTTTGAATCACTTGAGGCAGCGGTAACTTGAGCAAGCTGCGCTGGCCACTGCCGGGGATCAGGACGCTCTTGAAAAACCTGAATGGCAAGGCCTGGAAGAACTTGCGAAGCAGAGGGATGTCGGGGAGCGGCAGGCCGCCCTCGTAGAGGCTCAGCACATCTTTGAAGGAGACAAACTCTTTCTTCGTGAAGTTGACGACGGCCTGAAGAAGGGGCAGCAGGTCCTTTGCCACTGTTTGTATGCCGTGGCCTAGAAAGTCCGACCGCTTGACATGGCCGAACCGCTCGTCGCGGGGCACGTATATCTCAAACTCCAGCTTGCCAAGCCGGCTCTCCGACTTCGGATCTGCAGCAAAATCTTCTTGCTTATGAGCTGTAGCAAGTTTATGCAATTTACTGTAAACTTTTTTTAATATATATATAATTAAAATATGAAAATAATATTTTCTCCAAGGATTGAGCATTTGATAAAATCTATGTTAGTTATGACTCATATATCATAAATGGGATAGATGCTGAAACAGAGCAGAACCCACGAGTGAAGTGAAACGGAATGATCTGTCCAATCGAGGAAGTTTCATTATGTGAGTTGGGGGAATCAGCGACGGCACAGCGGAAGCGTGGTGATCTAACCCACATTGGTGCGTAAGAAACTTCATANGGTTTAAGCAATTTACTGCAAATTTTTTTAATATATATATATATAATTAAAATATCAAAATAATATTTTTCCCGAGGATTGAGCATTTGATAAAATCTATGTTAGGTATGGCTAATATACCATAAATGGGACATATGCTGGAGCGGAGTGGAGCCCATGAGTGGAGTGGAGAGGAAGGATCTGTTCAATCGTAGGAGTTTCATTATGTGGGTGGGGGTATCAGTGAGGGCCAGCGGAAGCGTGGTGGCCTTAGCTACATTGGTGTATAAGAAACTCCATAATATATTTTTCTTAAAGGGTTGAATATTCTTCAAGGTGGAGATTTGTTGGGTATATGCATTTCTCCTAAAGGGGCTGCATATTCGCCAAGGTGGAGATTTGTTAAGTATGACTCATAATATCAGAATTTAGAGTCTCTTGGAATGAAGAGATTTCTCTTATAATTTATTGGGTTAGGGGGAGTAAGGGCGCAGCAGAAGCGTGGTGGCCCAACCAACCCACACTGGTGCATAAGAAATTTCATGATATATTTCTCATAAGGGGCTGGATATTCATCAAGATGGAGATTTGTTGGGTATATGCATTTCTCTTAAGGGGCTGGATATATTTCTCATAAGGGGCTGAATATTCGTCAATGTAGAGATTTGTTGGGTATATGTATTTCTCTTAAGGGGTTGGATATTCGTCAAGGTGGAGATTTGTTAGGTATGGCTCATATACCATAAATGGAGCATATGCTGGAGCGGAGCGGAGCCCGCGAGTGCAGTAGAGCGGAAAGATCTGTCCAATCATGGGAGTTTCATGATATGGGTGAGGGTGCGGGGGCAACACCCCGCGGTTTGGTACAGAAGTAAATTAAGTAATTACATATTGTACAATAGAGTTATATATATGTCATGTTTGTAACCCTATGTTAGTCTCTGAGACTCCGACAGTTGAATCTTGTATTCCGTAGTCTTTTCTGAATATTGAAAAGAATTTGCAGCTCTGCTCCCGAGGATGTAGACATCTTTGTCGAACCTCGCAAATTTTTGTGTGTTCTTCTGGATTTGTGTCGATTCCTATTTTTCTTCGTCCTAAATTTCTCAACAATCTATTAATGAATTTGTAGAAGTAAATAGTTAAATGTTAAAAATGTTAATTTTAATATTTTGAATTCTATGTGTGTAAATCCTACCAAAACATAATGGTATATAGTATAACTTTAATAAACCATTTATGCTTTAATTTTATTTTTTTGGAAGATTTTGCATTTATACATAATACTTATTAATTCCTATGTACATACATATAAACCTAACACTAAAATTTTAATTTTTACATACATGTCATCTTACCTATACATAAAAAAGCCTATTTTACTTTTAAAAAATTAAAATAATAATAATCTTGATGACATATGAGAGATTTGTGGCATAAATACAAGAAAATAAACTTTAAATGTAAGATAAATAACTTTCTTATAAAGAGATGAAAGAATAATTTTCAAACACCTCCCCTTAGGCCCATTTGAGAGTGCAAATATAGTGATTGTAAAATGATATTAATGTTGTCATGATGAAAATAATTTTTTTCCTTAAACAATATGTATTATAAATATTTTTTACTTATAAGTCCCTACTAAGTTCTTAAATATTTCGAAAAACCCCCAAAGAAAGGTTAAGTAGTGTAATTAAATTTAATTAGTAGAGGAAAATTTGTGGGATCAAAACTAAAGTTATGACAAAAGGAACCTAAATGCGGCATATCCCAACTCCCAAATACTAATCTCCAGCACTCAAAAAGGGAGGTAGCTACGGGTGAAGACGAGTCGAGTTGAGTTCCAGCCACTTTCAATTTGAGTTTGAGTTTGTTTAATTTTATCGTGTTCAAGCTTAAGCTCGAGTTTAAGTCTATGAATTCAACATGGCATACCAGCCAACTTGTTTATTATAAAAAAATAAAATAATAATATTAATTTATGATTGTCTTATACTAAAATAATATATTGATAAAAAAAATTTCTTATTATAAAATTTAAAATATTATTTTTTAAAATAACTTTTATATTTTAAAGTTAACCTTTTTAAGAATAATGTTTTTATGTGTGTATTTTACATTAATATTTGTGTTTGGCTTGTAGCTTAGCCAGCCCAGTTCAGGAGCCTCTTCTCGAGCGAAGCTCGTAATGTGTGTATTTTACATTAATATTTGTGTTTGGCTTGTAGCTCAGCTCAGCCAGCCCAATTCAGGAGCCTCTTCTCGAGCGAAGCTCGTACTGGCTCACTTACACAATTACACCACTCGAGTTTAGGGCTGTCAAAACGGCTCGTTGTTTGCGAACAGCTCGTGTTTGGCTCTTTAATTGCGTTCGATAAGTTAACGAGCCGAACACGAACTAAGATGTGTTCGTTTGTGTTCGGCTCGTTTTAGCTCGAAATACTACTCATCGAGTTTATATATATATATATATATATNAATAAAATAATAATATTAATTTAATATTATCTTGTAACAAAATAATATATATATTGAATAATAATGAGATAAATAATAATAAATTATTTATTATAAAATATAAAATATTATTTTTTAAACTAATTTTTATATTTTAAAGTTAACTTTTTTTAAGAATAATACTTTTTGTGTGTATTTTACATTAATATTTGTGTTTGGCTTGTAGCTCAGAAAGCCCAGTTCAGGAGCCTCTTCTCGAGCGAAGCTCGTACTGGCTCACTAACACAGTTACACCACTCGAGTTGGCACGTAAAGAGGATAAGTAGGCGCACCAGTCCTTGAAGGCGGACGGCCAGTCTTGCCCCGGCGGGGATATGGGAGCTCGGCGGAGCCGCCGAGCACTGGCCTTGCCATATCCGGGTTACCATCCGGGTTCCCGAGATCATTGTAGTACGCGTAGCTGTAAACGCGGTCCCATTCCTCGAGCTTTCGGTTCACAGCATCTCCCCGAAGGTTTCGCAGCTCGTCCTGCCGGTAAGGCCGCAGCGGCTCCGGCGTGTGCTTCGGCAAATAGGGCTGCAACACTCAGAGCTCAATTAATACAATTTTTCAAATTGCTATATCAATATTTTAACATGCATGCAAGGTGTTCGACGAAATTACTAGTGACGAGCAAGAGCTAGCGCTTACGTCGTTGGCGAAAAAAATGCGGTCGTAGGAGTACTTATCAGAGTTATAAACCCATGAGTTGCAGTCGAAGTAGATCCGACCCTTTCCTGGGAAGTTCTCAATGGTGATAGATATGAGGAAGAACTGTGCCAGGTGGCGGTTTTTGACGATGACGGCGCCGGGTATCCCCTCGCTTTCGTTCACGATGAAAGTCACCGCGTACGTTTTCTCTCCGGCGATAATTTTTGGGACGACCGGAAGCAGCGACGGCTCCACGCACGCCGGCGGTCCTACCACCCCTCTGTTACCGTTATCTATATATACGAACATGAATAGATCAGCATCAGCACTTACATATCTCCGGCGACTGGCTGGAAATTAAAAGGTTGATTCTTTTTGTTGTTGAACTTAAATAAATTATAACAAAGCATATAATTTAAAATATAAAATATTATTTTTTTTCAACTTTAATATTTTAAAATAAACTTTTTAAATTTAATGCATTTTGAATATATTAAGCTTGGCTTATTAGCACATGAAGCTAAGATTGAGCACAAAACTGAGAAGGGGGGGTCATACTGGGATCTCCGACGGTGGCGCTGACGAGGCGGAACTCGACTTTCTGGCCGAGGAAGTCTTGGATTTGGTTGACAATGGCGGCGTTGAAGTCGTTGAGATCGAGCACGTTCTTGTTCATCATCACCACCTTGGCCTTCACTTTCGTCCCCTTTTTTCCAGAAGAAAACACATCCTTCACTAGGTGGCTTATCATCTTGATTGATTTCTACTGTTTATTGAGAAAAAAATTTGACAGACTTAGCAAAGAAGGATGAAGAAGAAGAGGGAGGAGCTTGGGTGAGTAATGAGTACTGATCGCTACTGACGTGGTTGGGTTATTTGGGGTAGGAAGGAATTTATAGAAACGTTCTTGCTGAAATAAATGTTTGTGACAGTTGCGGCATTGATTCTTCCTCATGGCTTCAGGAGTTGTGAGGTCCTATATTCAATGGCAATTAATGACTCTTGAATTGATTCCTACGCGTTCATATTTCTAGCTCGAGCATGATGAGCGTTCAATCTGATGTTTTGAGATTTTTAATTTAATTGTATTTTCGATCAGTATGAATATGCTACGATTTTAACAGAGTTTTAACTCAATTTTTAATTCATGAATATAAACTTCTACTTTTATATTTATTTGTAATTTAAAAAATAACAAATATTTTTTTTTTGTTTGTTGTTTTGTTTATATGCAGCTCAATAATACGAAAATATTAAGTCGCTTCTTTGGAACGGTGAGAGCAGTGTAATGTGACCCACTCATCCACACCAGGGGTGTAAGTGACTAAGTGAGTCAAGTAGAATTGAGAGCCAACTAAAGCTCAGCTCAATAAGTGGCTCATGAACTGGAAGCTCAAGCTAGCTCTGACTCAACTATTTGGCCTGTGAGATGACACTCCTTTAAAAAATATTAAAATTTAAAATTTTATATTTAAATTATTAAAAAAATATTAATTTTTTTTATATTTTATGTTAGTTGAATTCTTATTATTTCCCTGACAATTACTCAATTTATTTATCATTTTATTATAGCATTATATTAAATTTATATTACTTTCTCATTTTTATAGTATACAAGTCGGTAGACTAAAATTGGAGCCGGAGTTGAAGCTCGAACCCAATAAAATTAATCACGCCAAAGCAGAGGATGAATAGAGCTCGACTTCACTCATTTTCATTGCTAATTCAGGTACATTCTCGCACGTCCTATTATCATAATGTAGTATTTTCTTTCCAATAAAAGGCTTTATGCGCTTACAATAATTGATAACCAATTACTCCCTGTAAAAGCGTAGTGGTTGGATCCATGGAAAGCAAGGTTTGCATTAATGCCCAAGTGGTTGGAATGTTTTTATGACCTGTTCCTTCCAAGTATGTACAACTTTAAATTTACAATACATATATATATATATATATATATATATATATATATATATATATATATATATATATATACACACNTTTCCGTTAAATTGTGAAGGATGTGGACCAGTGCTTTCTTCTTCATTTTGTTGAGAACGAGGGTGACCGGTGATTCCTGCATGCTCTTTTACATTTATGATGTGTACTAATCGTTGCTCCAATATTTATAATTGACTTAATTTTTCCACACAGGAAATAATAAGAATTAAAGAACTGCAAATCCTTAATGCTGTTGAAAAGGAATGGTTGAAGTTCCTTTTCGACATTGATTGAGAGGTCGAGAACACCATCAATCAGCTTCGTAATCTAAATTTTAACATTAAAAGTATTTTTAAGAGGTTTTGGGACATCCTTTGAAGGACCAAGTCATCTATAAATTTATCGAGTGTCTAGTTATATCAAGTGTTATAATGAATCAAGGCAAAGGATGTTAATATTATCAAATTTTAAAATCATTAAAACATTCAAATACTCATAAAATATTATGATATAAAGAGAATCACTCTCCTTCATTGGAGAGAGTGATTCAGATTCAATCAGTATTTATTGAATGACATATCTTAAATTTATAAATAGGTCACACTCTCTCATAAATGGGGATCAAGACGGGGCGGAGGAGATGGCATGGAGTTCCGAGCTTTAGAGGATTCTTCTGGATCACGAGCACCGCTTGGACTACCGTTGTCCTTCAGGCACTGTCATTGCCTAACCTCCACCGTCAAACCATCAACACTCAACTGCCTCTACTATCAAACGACCTTTACTTGTTCGTCACCGCCTTCAAACCGTCTCCATGATCATTGACCATCTGCTCTTAATAGTCGGACCGCTGTCACTATTGGAGTTGTCCAATGATGAAAGAGGCCCATCGATTCGGAGCAGATGGTCATGGAGTTGTGGCCTGTGACATAATGACAACGACAATTGTTTTATACCAGCAGCGATGATGGCATCAACTGACTAACAGTGAACCATCAGTGATGAGTTAATCTAGTTGTCTCCAGGAGTTGTCTATGTATGGCTTGCACGTTATGCATGTTTTAGGTGGTTAGGAATTTAGAGTTAGCAGTTATTTGAGTAAAGTTTATGTTGTTAGTTTTATTTTTAGAAAACATGGGTTGTAATGTTAGTGGTGTAGTTATGATTTTGTATTTGCTTATATATAAGAAAAAATAGAAAATGATGTGCGTGTGAAGCATTAAAAAATTCTCTTTGTTTGTTTGTGTTTTAAAGTTTGTTACTGGCTTTGGAAAACCAAAATTGGGTATCATAGCGAAGTTGTCAAAGCAATGGCCGGAAATGACGGAGTTCCATCTAAGACAGTTGTAGTCATCAAACCAACAGCAAGAGGCGCCTCAATCCCGATCCAATTTCCAACATTAAGCGAAACAAACTACAGCATATGGGCTATCAAGATGAATATAATCTTGCGTTCGCTAGAAGTATGATCAGTGATCAAAGGTGGATAAAAAGACGATGACAAAGATCAAGGCGCCATGATAGCCATTTCTCAAGCCGTGCCAGATGACGTGATGATGGCAATCGCGGAGAAACAGACGGAAAAGGAGGCATGGGACGCACTCAGGGAGATGCGAGTCAGTGAAGATCGCGTTAAGAAAGCACACGTACAGGTGTTAAAACGAAAACTGAACAAGTTACCATGAAGGATTCAGAGACAATAAACGAATTTTTCATGAAGCTTACCACGCTTGTGAGTGAGATCCGCTCGCTAAGGATGAAGTTCAACAACAACATTGTTGTTGAAAAAATGTCCTGTGCAGTTCCAGATGGATTTCTCCAGATTATTGAAACAATTGAGCATTTTGGCATATTGAGAAGATGTCAGTTTCAGAGGCGATAGGTCGTCTCAGAACCTTCGATGAAGGGCTTAAAGGGCGACTGCACTCAAAGCGCAGTGGAGAACAGTTACTCCTTACCCAGGCCGAGTGGGAGGCAAGAATCTCAAAGGCAAGGGGAGATGAAGGTTCCTACAGCAACAAAAAGAGGAGGACGTCACGGGAGAGGACGTGGTCATGGGCGTGGATATGGTGGAGGTCGAGGAAATGGTGAACGTAATAACGAAGACCGAAAACCACGTAACTTCGACAAATCTAGGGTTAAGTGTTTCAATGGTAATGAATATAGTCATTTTGCAAAAGAGTGTCCCAAACTAAACTGAAGAAAAAAAGCAAACATTGTTACAACGCAAATCAAAGATGAACTAACACTGTTGATGGCTGAAACTTGTGTTCTCAACCACGCAATACAGAACGAGCAGTTGTTACTTCATGAAGACAAGGTGGTGCCAAAGATTAAAAGCACCCGAGAGAAGGCTTGGTATCTAGATACCTGCGCAAGTAACCACATGACCGGCTGTATCGAAAAATTTGCTGAAATTGACACGAAAATTAAAGGGTCGGTCAAATTTGGGGATGGCTCGGCTGTGGAAATCCAAGGAAGAGGTTTTGTTTTGTTTGAAGGCTTCACAGGTGAACATCAGATACTTAATAATGTCTACTACATCCCGATGTTGAAGAGCAACATAATAAGTCTTGGTCATTTAGATGAGAACGGATGCAAGGTTGAGGTTGAAGGAGGAGTTATAAATATTTTGGAAAGATCACAAAGGCTACTAGCAAAAGTGAACATGTCAAGAAACCGGTTATATGTGTTTAGCATTTCACCAGCTCTACTCGAATGCCTTCTGGTATGGAGCAAAGAAGAAGCTTGGCGATGGCATGCAAGATACATGCATGTGAATTTTCATGCTTTGAAGTTTCTAAGTCAGAAACAGATGGTGCACGGCTTGCCCATAATCGAGCATGAGGACCGCATCTGTGATGGTTGTTTGATTGGAAAGCAACATTGAAATCCTTTTCCAGCATCGACAAAATTCCGAGCAGAATCACCTCTTGAACTGTGGCATGGAGATTTGTGCCACCCAATTACCCCTGCTACTCACTGAGGGAAGCGCTATTTCTTATTATTGGTTGACGATTATACAAGATTTATGTGGCAGGTGCCGATCCGAAATAAAGATGAAGCATTTGAGACATATAAGAAGGCCAAAGTTGCAGCCAAAATGGGGAAAACAGTAAGCTGAAAGCTTTGCACACGGATCGTGGTGGCGAATTCACCTCAAATGAGTTCAAGACTTACTATGAGCTGTTGAGAATTAAGCGTTATCTTATGGCGCCTTATTCTCCTTAACAGAATGGTGTTGTTGAACGAAGAAATCAGACAGTGGTTGGCATGGCAAGGAGCTTGTTGACAAGTATGGGAGTTCTGGGCGAATTTTGGGGAGAAGCAGTATTAACTGTTGTATATCTCTTAAATAGAGCACCAACAAAGAGCGTTGTCGGCAAAACTCCCTATGAAGCATACTATGACAGCAAGCCAAGTGTCAATCATTTTCGTACTTTCGGTTGCCTTAACATGTCAAAGTAGTTACACCGCACCTTCCAAAGTTGGATGATCATAGCAAGCAAATGATGTTCATTGGTTATGATATGAATACACAAGGCTATCAAATGTTCGATCCAGCGACAAAACGAGTTGTGTTGACACGAGATGCAGTGTTCAAGGAGGAGGAGGAGAAGTGGGAGTGGAGCAAATCTCCAGTAATAGGTACAAGATCAGCAGGGAACACTCTTACAGCACACTATTTTACCATAGCAGGCGCATTTGATATGACAAATCAGGAAGATAAAGAGGCGGTCAATGATTCTAGTATTAGTATCAGCAATTCTGGTATGGATTTCTCACAGCCAACACAGGAACAAACTGGTAACTGATACCACCAGTGATGAACATGAGATCCAAAACATCTGTTTTAGACCCAGATTCATTGACACCACACACTCCATATACAACTTTTGATGCTCTTGATGGTTCAGCCTCAACAGAAGTAGTGCATCCACAACATCTGATGAGAGTTCATTAGAAGGACCACGGGGTAAGTGTGACATCAAAAGCCTTTACGATGAAACCTTTCCAATAGAACTAGAGTATTCGGGACTGTGTTTGCTAGGAGTGGAGGAGCCATCAACTCTAGAAGAAGCTAAGCCAGACCCAATGTGGAGAAAATCAATGGAGGAGGAAATTTCTTCCATTCGAAGCAATGAAACTTGGAAGCTCGTCCCATTACCGAACGACCACAAGCCTATAGGTTTAAAGTGGGTTTACAAGCTAAAGAAAGACACTCAAGACAGAATTGTGAAGCACAAGGCGAGATTAGTGGCAAAGGGGTACGTTCAACGACAAGGCATAGACTTTGATGAAATTTTCACCCCCATTGCTCGACTAGAGACAATACATTTGTTGATCTATATTGCGGCACATGAAGGATGGGAGGTGCATCATATGGACGTGAAGTCAGTCTTCCTCAACAGTGATTTGGAAGAGGAAGTGTATGTCATTCAACCGTCGAGATTTTAAATAAAAGGAGAAGAGCACAAGGTGTTACACAAAGCATTGTACGGTTTGCGACAAGCACCTAGAGCCTAGAACTCAAAACTGGACAAGTCATTGAGGACACTCGGTTTTGAGAGGTGTTCTTTCAAGCATGTTTTGTACATGAGAAAGCAAGGTAAAGAGAATTTAACTGTTGAAGTCTACGTGGATGATTTAATCATCATTGGAGAGTGTATTCAAGACATAAACAAGTTCAAATCACAGATGAAGAAATTGTTTAGCATGAGTGACCTTATGTTACTAAGTTAATATCTGGGAATTGAAGTATGTCAGAATTCTCAAAGGATAAACTCAACCAGTCGACATATGCAAGAAAGGATTTAGACAAATGCGACATGAAAGATTACAACCCTTTGCAAATTCCGATGGAACCTCATTTGAAACTGAGCAAGGAAAGCACAGGTCCACCTGTAGACACAACTCTGTACCGAAGTATTGTTAGCAGTTTAAGATATCTACTACACATGCGCCCAGATTTGGCATTCTCTGTCAGCATGGTGAGTAGATACATGGAGAAGCCCACTATGGAGCACATGGTCGCAGTGAAGCACATATTGCGATACGTGAAAGGAACTTTAAACCTCGGTTGTGTTTATGAGAAGGAAGGAAGTTTTGAGCTGATCGGTTACTCCGATAGTGATCTAGCTGATGATACTAATGACAGGAAAAATACCTGAGGTTTAATATTTTTCCTTGGGTTAAGTCCTATTAGTTGGTGTTCACAAAAATTGAAAGTGGTTGTGTTATCTTCTTGTGAAGCATCGCTGCTTGTGCAACAGGGTGTCAAGGAGTGTGGTTGGGACGACTGTGACAGATTTATTAAAGATTGAGGTTAAGAAAGTGGTTCTAAAGATTGATAATCAATTCACAATTGCATTGAGCAAGAATTCAGTTTACCATGAGAGGAGCAAACACATCGATACCCGATTCTACTACATTAGAGATTGTGTTGAATCAGGAATAATTGAAATTCAACATGTTTGCACAGAAGATCAGCGTGCTGATATTCTGACAAAGTCATTTCCAAGATTGAAGTTCTTGGATATGAGAGAAAAAACTGGTGTGCGGATCGTCAGTAAAGGACAACAAGCTTAAGGAGGAGATTGATGAGTTAATCTGGTTGTTTCCATGAGTTGTCTATGTATGGTTTGCACGTTATGCATGTTTTAGGGAGTTAGGATTTGGAGTTAGCAATTATTTGAGTAAAGTCTATGTGGTTAGTTTTATTTTTAGAAAACGTGGGTTGTAATGTTATTGGTACAATTATGATTTTGTATTTGCTTATATAATAAGAAAACCAGAAAATGATGTGTGTGTGAAACATTAAAAAATTCTCTGTGTTTTTTTGCATTTCAAAGTTTGTTACTGGCTTTGGAAAACCAAAAAGGTGTGGGGGGTTAAACGACTGTGATGTCAGTTAGGTGATGGAATTTTGGTGGCAACATCAGCCGAGCGATGGTGATATAGTGGAGACAGTAAAGCAATTTTTGAAGGGCTAGGAATTCATTGGATAATAATCTATTGTGAGAAGCAAGGACAGATTCATTGTGCGTAGCAAAACGATCACAACTCTAAGGATAACCCAACCAGTAGGCTAATTTAGATGATTTATTTTCAAAGTATACATGCCAAAACTAAAAATTCCCCAATCATAATCACAAGTATCTGTAATTTTTATAAATAATAGCTACTCTATTCCTTGACTTTCTCAAATTGTAAGTATTAATGTTTGAATAAATAATATTGATTGAAAATAAATGAAGACTTTTAAAATAATAATTTATTATTACTAATCTTATAGGGTGAATTTTGGGTGAAAATAATCGATACATTTGCTTGTATGCACGATAAATAATAATGATGCACGAAAAAGAAAATGATGAATGCATTCATCATACATAAACTTTAGGGTGAAGATATTCAATATTTTCTCCAATTTTAGGCATATAAAATCAAAACATTAAGAAACTTGCTCAAAGAAAAAGAAAGCACTATTAAAACTTGTATTTTGATACTGATAAGATGATAACTTGATGGTTGGGCGCTTCTTACCGAACCATATATATATATATATATATATATATANAAAAAACCCCCAAAAGAAAGGTTAATTGAAAAAAGTTCTAATAAAAGAGAAGAAGTGTAATTAAATTTAATTAGTAGAGAAAAATTTGTGGGAATGTTTGCAAAACCAAAATTATGAAAAAGAGACCTAAATGCAGCATGTCCCAACTCCCAAATAATAATCTCCAGCACTCAAAAAGGGAGTTAGCTACGGGTGTAGACGAGTCGAGTTGAGTTGCAACCACTCTCAATTTGAGTTTGAGCTTGTTTAATTTTATCATGTTCAAGCTTACTTGTTTAAGTCTATGAATTCAACACTTCATACGAGCCTACTTGTTTATTATAAAAAAATAAAATAATAATATTAATTTAATATTATCTTGTAACAAAATAATATATATATTGAATAATAATGAGATAAATAATAATAAATTATTTATTATAAAATATAAAATATTATTTTTTAAACTAATTTTTATATTTTAAAGTTAACTTTTTTTAAGAATAATACTTTTTGTGTGTATTTTACATTAATATTTGTGTTTGGCTTGTAGCTCAGAAAGCCCAGTTCAGGAGCCTCTTCTCGAGCGAAGCTCGTACTGGCTCACTAACACAGTTACACCACTCGAGTTGGCACGTAAAGAGGATAAGTAGGCGCACCAGTCCTTGAAGGCGGACGGCCAGTCTTGCCCCGGCGGGGATATGGGAGCTCGGCGGAGCCGCCGAGCACTGGCCTTGCCATATCCGGGTTACCATCCGGGTTCCCGAGATCATTGTAGTACGCGTAGCTGTAAACGCGGTCCCATTCCTCGAGCTTTTGGTTCACACCATCTCCCCGAAGGTTTCGCAGCTCGTCCTGCCGGTAAGGCCGCAGCGGTTCCGGCGTGTGCATCGGCAAATAGGGCTGCAACACTCAGCGTTCAATTTATACAATTTTCCAAATTGCTATATCAATATTTTAACATGCATGCCAGGTGTTCGACGAAATTACTATTGGCGAGCAAGAGCTAGCGCTTACGCTGTTGGCGAAAAAAATGCGGTCGTAGGAGTACTTATCAGCGCTGTAAACCCATGAGTTGCAGTCGAAGTAGANTATACAATTTTCCAAATTGCTATGTCAATATTTTAACATGCATGCAAGGTGTTCGACGAAATTACTAGTGGCGAGCAAGAGCTAGCGCTTACGTTGTTGGCGAAAAAAATGCGGTCGTAGGAGTACTTATCAGCGCTGTAAACCCATGAGTTGCAGTCGAAGTAGATCCGACCCTTTCCTGGGAAGTTCTCAATGGTGATAGATTTTAGGAAGAACTGTGCCAGGTGGCGATTTCTGACGATGACGGCGCCGGGTATCCCCTCGCTTTCGTTCACGATGAAAGTCACCGAGTACGTTTTCTCGCCGGCGATAATTTTTGGGACGACCGGAAGCAGCGACGGCTCCACGCACGCCGGCGGTCCTACCACCCCTCTGTTACCGTTATCTATATATACGAACATGAATAGATCAGCATCAGCACTTACATATCTCCGGCGACTGGCTGGAACTTAAAAGGTTGATACTTTCTGTTGTTGAACTTAAATAAATAATAACAAAGCGTATAATTTAAAATACAAAATATTATTTTTTTACAATTTTAATATTTTAAAATAAACTTTGTAAATTTAATGTATTTTGAATATATTAAGCTTGGCTTATGAGCACATGAAGCTAAGATTGAGTGCAAAACTGAGAAGGGGGTTCATACTGGGATCTCCGACGGTGGCGCTGACGAGGCGGAACTCGACTTTCTGGCCGAGGAAGTCTTGGATTTNTCTTTTTTGTTGTTGAACTTAAATAAATAAATAAAAAAAACATATAATTTAAAATATAAAATATTATTTTTTAACAACTTTAATATTTTAAAATAAACTTTTTAAATTTAATGTATTTTGAATATATTAAGCTTGGCTTGTCAGCACATGAAGCTAAGATTGAGTACAAAACTGAGAAGGGGAAGGGATAAATACTGGGATCTCCGACGGTGGCGCTGACGAGGCGGAACTCGACTTTCTGGCCGAGGAAGTCTTGGATTTGGTTGACAATGGCGGCGTTGAAGTCGTTGAGATCGAACACGTTCTTGTTCATCATCACCACCTTGGCCTTCACTTTCGCCCCCTTTTTTCCAGAAGAAAACACATCCTTCACTAGGTGGCTTATCATCTTGATTGATTTCTACTGTTTATTGAGAAACTTAGCAAAGAAGGATGAAGAAGAAGAGGGAGGAGCTTGGGTGAGTAATGAGTACTGATCGCTACTGACGCGGTTGGGTTATTTGGGGTAGGAAGGAATTTATAGAAGCGTTCTTGCTGAAATAAATGTTTGTGACAGTTGCAGCATTGATTCTTCCTCATGGCTTCAGGAGCTGTGAGGTCCTATATTCAATGGCAATTAATGACTCTTGAATTGATTCCTACACTTTCATATTTCTAGCTCGAGCATGATGAGCGTTCAATCTGATGTTTTGAGATTTTTAATTTGTTTTATTTTCGATCAGTATGAATATGCTACGATTTAAACAGAGTTTTAACTCAATTTTTAATTCATGAATATAAACTTCTACTTTTATATCAAATATTATTCTTTTTTTTTGTTAATTGTTTTTTTTATATGCAGCTCAATAATAAGAAAATATTAAGTCGCTTCCTTGGAACGGTGAGAGCAATGTAATGTGACCCACTCATCCACACTTGGGGGTGTAAGTGACTAAGTGAGAAGTAGAATTGAGAGTCAACTAGAGCTCAGCTTAATAAGTGGCTCATGAGCTGGAAGCTCAAGCTAGCCCTGACTCAACTATTTGGCCTGTGAGATGACACTCCTTTAAAAAAATATTATTATAAAATATACTTTAAAATATATATTAAATTATAAAATTTTATATTTAAATTATTAAAAAAATATTAATTTCTTTTATATTTTATGTTAATTGAAATCTTGCTATTTCCCTAACAATTACTCAATTTATTTATCATTTTATTATAGCATTATATTAAATTTATATTACTTCCTCATTTTTATAGTATACAATTGGGTAGACTAAAATTGGAGCCGGAGCTTGAGCTCGAACCCAATAAAATTATTCACGCTAGAGCATAGGATGAATAGAGCTCAACCTTACTCATTTTCATCGCTAATTCAATTACATTTTCGCACGTCCTATCATCATAATGTAGTATTTTCTTTCCAATAAAAGGCTTTATGCGCTTACAATAATTGATAACCAATTACTCCTTGTAAAAGCGGAGTGGTTGGATCCATGGAAAGCAAGGTTTGCATTAATGTCCAAGTGGTTGGAATGTTTTTATGATCTGTTCCTTCCAAGTATGTACAACTTTAAATTTACAATATATATATATATATATATATATATATATAAAGACTTTGACCTTCACGGTAAAAGATTTCTGTAAAAATGTGAAGGATGTGGACCAGTGCCTTCCTCATCATTTTGTTGAGAACGAGGGTGACCGGAGATTCCTGCATACTCTTTTACATTTATGATGTGTACTAATTGTTGCTCCAATTTTTATAATTGACTTAATTTTTCCACACAGGAAATAATAATAATTAAAGAACTGCAAATCCTTAATGCTGCTGAAAAGGAATGGTTGAAGTTCCTTTTCGACATTGATTGAGAGGTCGAGAACACAATTAATCAGCTTCGTAATCTAAATTTTAACATTAAAAGTATTTTAAGAGGTTTTGGGACATCCTTTGAAGGACCAAGTCATCTATAAATTTATCAAGCGTCTAGTTATATCAAGTGTTATCATGAATCAAGGCAAAGGATTTTAATATTATCAAAATTTAACATCATTAAAATATTCAACCACTCATAAAATATTATGCTGTAAAGAGAGTGATTCAGATTCAATCAGTATTTATTGAATGACATATCTTGAATATATAAATAAGCCACACTATCTCATAAATGGGGATCAAGATGGGGCGGAGATGGCATGGAGTTCCAAGCTTTAGAGGATTCTGGATCACGAGCACCGTCATTGCCTAACCTCCACCGTNCTCAACCACTCATAAAATATTATGCTGTAAAGAGATTCACTTTCCTTCATTGGAGAGAGTGATTCAGATTCAATCAGTATTTATTGAATGACATATCTTGAATATATAAATAAGCCACACTATCTCATAAATGGGGATCAAGATGGGGCGGAGGAGATGGCATGGAGTTCCAAGCTTTAGAGGATTCTGGATCACGAGCACCGTCATTGCCTAACCTCCACCGTCAAACCATCACCGCTCAACTGCCTCTACTATCAAACGACCTTTACTTGTTCGTCACCGCCTCCATGACCATTGACCATCTGCTCTGAATAGTCGGACCACTGTCACTATTGGAGTTGTCCAATGATGACAGCGACCCATTGATTCGGAGCAGATAGTCATGGAGTTGTGGCCTGTGACATAATGACAACGACAATTGTTTTATACCGGCGGCGATGAAGGCATCGACTGACTGACAGTGATCCAGGTGTGATGGGTTAATCTAGTTGTCTATGTATGGTTTGCACGTTATGCATGTTTTGGGCAGTTAGGATTTAGAGTTAGCAGTTATTTAAGTAAAGTTTATGTGGTTAGTTTTATTTTTAGAAAACTTGGGTTGTAAAGTTAATAGTGTAGTTATGATTTTATATTCGCTTATATATAAGAAAAACCAAAAAATGATGTGTGTGTGAAGAATTATAAAATTCTTTGTGTTTGTTTGCGTTTCAAAGTTTGTTACTGGCTTTGGAAAACCAAAATTTGGTATCAGAGCGAAGTTGTCAAAGCAATGGCCGGAAATGATGGAGATCCATCTAAGACAGTTGTAGTCATCAAACCGACAGCAAAAGGAGCCTCAATCCCGATCCAATTTCCAACGTTAAGTGAAACGAACTACAGCATATAAGATGTCAAGATGAAGATAATCTTGCATTTGCTAGAAGTATGATCAGTGATCGAAGGTGGATAAAAAGACGATGACAAAGATCAAGGCGTCATGATAGCCATTTCTCAAGTCGTGTCAGATGACTTGATGATGGCAATTGCAGAGAAATAGGCGGTAAAGGAGGCATGGGACACACTCAGGGAGATGCAAGTCGGTGAAGATCGCGTTAAGAAGGCACGCGTACATGTGCTGAAATGACAACTGAATAAGTTACACATGGAGGATTCAGAGACAATAAACGAATTATTCATGAAGCTTACCATGCTTGTGGGTGAGATCCGCTCGCTGGGCACGAAGTTCGACGACAACAAAGTTGTTGAAAAACTGTTCAGTGCAGTTCCGGAAAAATTTCTCCAGATTATTTGAACAATTGAGAAGTTTGGCATACTAAGAAGATGCCGATTTCAGAGGCGATAGGTCGTCTCAGAACCTTCGAGGAAGGGATTAAAGGGCGACTGCACTCAAAGCACAGTGGAGAACTGTTACTCCTTACCCAGGCCGAGTGGGAGGCAAGAACCCCAAATGCAAAGAGAGATGAAGGTTCCTACAACAACAAAAGAGGAGGGCATCACGGGAGAGGACGTGGTCGTGGGTGTGGATATGGTGGAGGTCAAGGAAATGGTGAACGTAATAACGAAGAACAAAAACCACGTAACTTCGACAAATCCAGGGTTAAGTGTTTCAATGGTAATGAATATGGTCACTTTGCAAAAGAGTGTCCCAAACCAAACCGAAGAGAAAGAGCAAACCTTGTTACAACGCAAATCAAAGATGAACCAGCACTGTTGATGTCTGAAACTTGTGTTCTCAGCCACGCAATACAGAACGAGCAGATGTTACTGCATGAAGTCAAGGTGGCGCCAAAGATTAAAAACACCCGAGAGAAGGCTTGGTATCTAGATACCTGCGCAAGTAACCACATGACCGGCTGTATNCCAAAAACCACGTAACTTCGACAAATTCAGGGTTAAGTGTTTCAATGGTAATGAATATGGTCATTTTGCAAAAGAGTGTCACAAACCAAACCGAAGAGAAAGAGCAAACCTTGTTACACGCAAATCAAAGATGAACCAGCACTGTTGATGTCTGAAACTTGTGTTCTCAGCCACGCAATGCAGAACGAGCAGATGTTACTGCATGAAGTCAAGGTGGCGCTAAAGATTAAAAACACCCGAGAGAAGGCTTGGTATCTAGATACCTGCGCAAGTAACCACATGACCGGCTGTATCAAAAAATTTACTGAAAAAGACACAAAAATTAAAGGGTCGGTCAAATTTGGGGATGGCTCAGCTGTGGAAATCCAAGGAAGAGGTTCCATTTTGTTTGAAGGCTTCACAGGTGAACATCAGATACTTACTAATGTCTACTACATCCCGATGTTGAAGAGCAACATAATAAGCCTTGGCCAGTTAGATGAGAACAGATGCAAGGTTGAGGTTGAAGGAGGTGTTATGACTTTTTTGGACATATCACAAAGGCTACTAGCAAAAGTGAACATGTCAAGCAACCAGTTATATGTGTTTAACATATNACCTTGGCCAGTTAGATGAGAACAGATGCAAGGCTGAGGTTGAAGGAGGTGTTATGACTATTTTGGACATATCACAAAGGCTACTAGCAAAAGTGAACATGTCAAGCAACCAGTTATATGTGTTTAACATATCACTAACTCTACTCGAATGCCTTCTGGTAAGGAGCAAAGAAGAAGCTTGGCGATGACATGAAAGATACAGGCATGTGAATTTTCATGCTTTGAAGTTTCTAAGTCAGAAACAGTTGGCGCACGGCTTGCCCATAATCGAGCATGAGGACCGAATCTGTGATGGTTGTTTGATTGGAAAGCAACACCGAAATTCTTTTCCAGCAACGACAAAATTTCGAGCAGAATCACCTCTTGAACTGTGGCATGGAGATTTGTGCGGCCTAATTACCCCTGCTACTCACGGAGGGAAGCGCTATTTCTTATTGTTGGTTGAAGATTGTACAAAATTTATGTGGTGCGTGCCAATTCGAAACAAAGATGAAGCATTTGAGGCATATAAGAGGGCCAAAGCTGCAGCCAAAATGGAGAAAACAATAAGCTAAAAGCTTTGTGCACGGAACGTGGTAGCGAATTCACCTCAAATGAGTTCAAGACTTACTGTGAGTTGTTGCGAATTAAGCGTTATCTCACGACGCCTTATTCTCCTCAACAGAATGGTGTTGTTAAACAAAGAAATCAGACGATGGTCGACATGGCAAGGAGCTTGTTGAAAAGTATGGGAGTCCCAGACGAATTTTAGGGAGAAGCGGTATCAACTGCCGTATATCTCTTAAATAGAGCACCAACAAAGAGCATTGTCGGCAAAACTCCCTATGAAGCATACTATGACCGCAAGCCTAGTGTCGATCATTTTCGTATTTTTAATTGCCTTGCAGATGTAAAAGTAGTTACAACGCACCATCCGAAGTTGGATGATCATAGCAAGCAAATGATGTTCATTGGTTATGATATGAATANGTAGCCATTTCTCAAGTCGTGCCAGATGACTTGATGATGGCAACTGCAGAGAAATAGGCGGTAAAGGAGGCATGGGACACACTCAGGGAGATGCAAGTCGGTGAAGATCGCGTTAAGAAGGCACGCGTACATGTGCTGAAATGACAACTGAATAAGTTACACATGGAGGATTCAGAGACAATAAACGAATTATTCATGAAGCTTACCACGTTTGTGGGTGAGATCCGCTCACTGGGCACGAAGTTCGACGACAACAAAGTTGTTGAAAAACTGTTCAGTGCAGTTCCAGATAAATTTCTCCAGATTATTTGAACAATTGAGAAGTTTGGCATACTAAGAAGATGCCGGTTTCAGAGGCGATAGGTCGTCTCAGAACCTTCGAGGAAGGGATTAAAGGGCGACTGCACTCAAAGCACAGTGNTGGCCTAATTACCCCTGCTACTCACGGAGGGAAGCGCTATTTCTTATTGTTGGTTGAAGATTGTACAAAATTTTTGTGGTACGTGCCAATTCGAAACAAAGATGAAGCATTTGAGGCATATAAGAGGGCCAAAGCTGCAGCCGAAATGGAGAAAACAATAAGCTAAAAGCTTTGTGCACAGATCGTGGTAGCGAATTCACCTCAAATGAGTTCAAGACTTACTGTGAGTTGTTGTGAATTAAGCGTTATCTCACGACGTCTTATTCTCCTCAGCAGAATGGTGTTGTTAAACAAAGAAATCAGACGATGGTCGACATGGCAAGGAGCTTGTTGAAAAGTATGGGAGTCCCAGACGAATTTTAGGGAGAAGCGGTATCAACTGCCGTATATCTCTTAAATAGAGCACCAACAAAGAGTATTTTCGGCAAAACTCCCTATGAAGCATACTATGACCGCAAGCCTAGTGTCAATCATTTTCATCTTTTTAATTGCCTTGCACATGTAAAAATAGTTACAACGCACCATCCGAAGTTGGATGATCATAGCAAGCAAATGATGTTCATTGGTTATGATATGAATACGAAAGGCTATCGAATGTTCGATCCAGCGACAAGCCGAGTTCTGGTGACACGAGATGCAGTGTTCGAGGAGGAGGAGAAGAAGTGGGAGTGGAGCAAAACTCCAGTAATAGGTACAAGATCAGTAGGGAACACTTTTACAACACACTATTTTACCATAGCAGACACATCTGATATGACAAATCAGGAAGATAAAGATGCAGTTAACGATTCTGGTATTGGTATCAGCAATTCTGGTATGGATTTCCCACAGTCGACACAGGAACAAATTGGTAACTGATACCAGCATGCTTCACCAGTGATTAACATGAGATCCAGAACATCTGTTTCAGATCCCGATTCATTGACACCACACACTCCAGATACAACTTTTGATGCTCTTGATGGNTTATTTTACCATAGCAGACACATCTGATACGACGAATCAGGAAGATAAAGATGCAGTTAATGATTCTGGTATTGGTATCAGCAATTCTGGTATAAATTTCACACAGTCAACATAGGAACAAACTGGTAACTGATACCAGCATGCTTCACCAGTGATGAACATGAGATCCAGAACATCTATTTCAGATCCCGATTCATTGACACCACACACTCCAGATACAACTTTTGATGCTCTTGATGGTTCGGCCTTAACAGAAGTAGTGCAGCCCACAACATCTGATGAGAGTTCATTAGAAGTACCACAGGGTAAGCGTGACACCAAAAGCCTTTACGATGAAACCTTCCCAATAGAACTAGAGTATTCGGGACTGTGTTTGTTAGGAGTGGAGGAGCCATCAACTCTCGAAGAAGCTAAGCCAAACCCGATTTGGAGAAAAGCAATGGAGGAGGAAATTTCTTCCATTCAAAGGAATGAAACTTGGAAGCTCATCCCATTATCCGAAGGCCACAAACCTGTAGGTTTAAAGTGGGTTTACAAGCTAAAGAAGGACACTCACGGCAAAATTGTGAAGCACGAGGCGAGATTAGTGGCAAAGGCGTACGTTCAACTACAAGGCATAGACTTTGATGAAATTTTTGCCCCCGTTGCTCGGCTAGAGACAATACATTTGTTGATCTCTATTGTGACACTTGAAGGATAGGAGGTGCATNGTAGGTTTAAAGTGGGTTTACAAGCTAAAGAAGGACACTCATGGCAAAATTGTGAAGCACGAGGCGAGATTAGTGGCAAAGGCGTACGTTCAACTACAAAGCATAGACTTTGATGAAATTTTCGCCCCCGTTGCTCGGCTAGAGACAATACATTTGTTGATCTCTATTGTGACACTTGAAGGATAGGAGGTGCATCATATGGATGTGAAGTCAACCTTCCTCAACGGTGATTTGGAAGAGGAAGTATATGTCATTCAATCGTCGGGATTTTAAATAAAAGGAGAAGAGCACAAGGTGTTAAAACTGCACAAAGCATTGTACGACAGGCACCTAGAGCTTAAAACTCAAAACTGGACAAGTCATTGAGGACACTCGGTTTTGAAACGTGTTCTTTAGAGCATGTCGTGTACATGAGAAGTCAAGGTAAAGAGAATTTAATTGTTGGTGTCTACGTGGATGATTTAATCATCATTGGAGAGTGTATTCAAGACATAAACAAGTTCAAATCACAGATGAAGAAATTGTTTAGCATGAGTGATCTTGTGTTACTAAGTTACTATCTGGGAATTGAAGTATGTTAGAATTCTCAAAAGATTACACTCAACCAGTCGGCATATGCAAGAAAGGTTTTAGACAAATGCGGCATGAAATATTGCAACCCTTCAAAAATTTTGATGGAACTTCGTCTGAAACTGAGCAAGTAAAGCACGGGTCCACCTGTAGCACAACTCTGTACTGAAGTATTGTTAGCAATTTAAGATATCTACTGCACACGCGCCCAAATTTGGCATTCTCTGTCAGCATGGTGAGTAGATACATGGAGAAGCCCACAACGGAGCACATGGCCTCAGTGAAGCACATATTGCGATACGTGAAAGGAACTTTAAATCTCATTTGCGTTTATAAGAAGAAGGAAGGAAGTTTTGAGCTGATCGGTTACTCCGATAGTGATCTAACTGGTGAAACTAATGATATGAAAAGTACCTCAGGTTTAATATTTTTTCTTAGGTCAAGTCCTATTAGTTGGTGTTCACAAAAACAGAAAGTGGTTGTGTTATCTTCCTGTGAAGCAAAGTGCATCGTTGCTTGTGCAGCAGCGTGTTAAGTAATGTGGTTGGGACGAACTGTTGGCAGATTTGTTAAAGATCGAGGTTAAGAAAGTGGTTCTAAAGATCAATAATCAGTCAACAATTGCATTGAACAAGAATTCAGTTTATCATGAGAGGAGCAAATACATCGATACCTGATTCCACTACATTAGAGATTGTGTTGAATCAGGAATAATTCAAATTCAACATGTTTGCACAGAAGATCAGCGTATTTATATTTTGACATAGTCACTTGCAAGATTGAAGTTCTTGGAGATGAGAAAGAAACTGGTGTGTGGATCGTTAGTGAAGGAAAACAAGCTTAAGGAGGAGATTGATGAGTTAATTTAGTTGTCTCCATGAGTTGTCTATGTATGGTTTGCACGTTATGCATGTTTTAGGCAGTTAGAATTTAGAGTTAGCGGTTATTTGAGTAAAGTCTATGTGGTTAGTTTTATTTTTAGAAAACTTGGGTTGTAATGTTCGTGGTGCGGTTATGATTTTTTATTTGCTTATATAATAAAAAAACCAGAAAATGATGTGTGTGTGAAGCATTAAAAAATTCTCTGTGTTTGTTTGTGTTTCAAAGTTTGTTACTAGCTTTGGAAAACTAAAAAGGTATAGGGGTTAAACGACTGTGATGTCAGCCAAGTGATGGAATTTTGGTGGCAACATCAGCCGAGCGATGGTGATATAGTGGAGGCAGTAAAGCAGTTTTTGAAGGGCTAGGAATTCATTGGATAATATCTATTGTGAGAAGCAAGGATAGATTCATTGCGCGTAGCAAAACCGTCACAACCCTGAGGATAACCCAACCAGTAGGCAAATTTAGATGATTTATTTTCAAAGTATACGTGCCAAAACTAAAAATTCCCCAATCATAATCACAAGTATCTATACTTTTTATAAATAATCGCTACTCTATTGCTTGACTTTCTCAAATTGTAAGTATTAGAGTGTTTGAATAAATAATATTGATTGAAAATAAGTGAAGACTATTAAAATAATAAATTATTATTACTAACCTTATGAGGTGAATTTTGGGTGAAAATAATAGATACGTTCGCTTGTATGCACGATAAATAGAAATGATGCACGAAAAAGAAAATGATGGACGCCTTCATCATATATAAACTTTAGGGTAAAGATATGCAATATTTTCTTCAATTTTAGGCATATAAAATCAAAACATTAAGAAACTTGCCTGAATTCCATGCTCACAATGCCCGAAGAAAAAGAAAGCACTATTAAAACTTGTACTTTGATACGGATAAGATGATAAACTGATGGTTGGGCACTTCTTACCGAACCATATACATATATAACAACTCANCAAGTAATGTGGCTGGGGCGAACTGTTGGCAGATTTGTTAAAGATCGAGGTTAAGAAAGTGGTTCTAAAGATCAATAATTAGTCAACAATTGCATTGAGCAAGAATTCAGTTTATCATGAGAGGAGCAAACACATCGATACCTGATTCCACTACATTAGAGATTGTGTTGAATCAGGAATAATTGAAATTCAACATGTTTGCACAGAAGATCAGCGTATTGATATTCTGACATAGTCACTTGCAAGATTGAAGTTCTTGGAGATGAGAAAGAAATTGGTGTGTGGATCGTTAGTGAAGGAAAACAAGCTTAAGGAGGAGATTGATGAGTTAATTTAGTTGTCTCCATGAGTTGTCTATGTATGGTTTGCACGTTATGCATGTTTTAGGCAGTTAGAATTTAGAGTTAGCGGTTATTTGAGTAAAGCCTATGTGGTTAGTTTTATTTTTAGAAAACTTGGGTTGTAATGTTCGTGGTGCAGTTATGATTTTTTATTTGCTTATATAATAAAAAAAACCAGAAAATGATGTGTGTGTGAAGCATTAAAAAATTTTGTGTTTGTTTGCGTTTCAAAGTTTGCTACTGGCTTTGGAAAACCAAAAAGGTGTGGGGGGTTAAACGACTGTGATGTCAGCCAGTGATGGAATTTTGGTGGCAACATCAGCCGAGCGATGGTGATATAGTGGAGGCAGTAAAGCGGTTTTTGAAGGGCTAGGAATTCTTTGGATAATATCTATTGTGAGAAGCAAGGATAGATTCATTGCGCGTAGCAAAACCGTCACAACCCTGAGGATAACCCAACCAGTAGGCAAATTTAGATGATTTATTTTCAAAGTATACATGCCAAAACTAAAAATTCCCCAATCATAATCACAAGTATCTATACTTTTTATAAATAATCGCTACTCTATTCCTTGACTTTCTCAAATTGTAAGTTTTAGAGTGTTTGAATAAATAATATTGATTGAAAATAAATGAAGACTATTAAAATAATAAATTATTATTACTAACCTTATGAGGTGAATTTTGGGTGAAAATAATAGATACGTTCGCTTGTATGCACGATAAATAGTAATGATGCACGAAAAAGAAAATGATGGATGCATTCATCATATATAAACTTTAGGGTAAAGATATGCAATATTTTCTCCAATTTTAGGCATATAAAATCAAAACATTAAGAAACTTGCCCGAATTCCATGCTCACAATGCCCGAAGAAAAAGAAAGCACTATTAAAACTTGTATTTTGATACGGATAAGATGATAAACTGATGGTTGGGCACTTCTTACCGAACCATATACATATATAACAACTCATGTGGATGCCAACATTCGCCGTGAACTCTTTCCAAACGCAGAGTTCATCATAATCCCCACAACATAAAAAAGCAAATTAATTCAACCCGTACATCATATTTTATACAGATGACGATAATGTAAATCAGATTATACAGTCGTTTTGATCATCCAATCTTTCACATCCATTAATAATAATAACTAATCTCCCAACTATCACTAAGCCAATTCCACCTCCTTGGTTTTGCCATACTTACCATCATCCCCCTCCAATCCCTCCAACTCAGCATCTTCTACAAAGCGCTTCCAGAACCAGTGCTGCTTCCACACCCTCTCCGTCATCTCCNCCCTCCAACTCAGCATCTTCTACAAAGCGCTTCCAGAACCAGTGCTGCTTCCACACCCTCTCCGTCATCTCNTTTAATCACAATTTGATACATGTAACAACTCATGTGGAGGTCAACATTCGCCGTGAACACTTTCCAAACGCAGAGTTCATCATTATCCCCACAGCATAAAAAGCAAATTAATTCAACCCGTACATCATATTTTATACAGATGACGATAATGTAAATTAGATTATACAATCGTTTTGATCAGCCAAATTTTTCACATCCATTAATAATAATAACTAATCTCCAAACTATCACTAAGCCAATTCCACCTCCTTGGTTTTGCCATACTTACCATCATCCCCCTCCAACTCAGCATCTTCTACAAAGCGCTTCCAGAACCAGTGCTGCTTCCACACCCTCTCCGTCATCTCCTCAATCGGCACATTCTTCGTCTCCGGCAAGAAGAAGAGGACGAAGACGGACATGACGACAACCCACGCTGAGAAGAAAGCGAAGATGCCGTATTTCATGTGGCAGAGCATGGAGAGGAAGGCCTGAGCNGTTCTTCGTCTCCGGCAAGAAGAAGAGGACGAAGACGGACATGATGACAACCCACGCTGAGAAGAAAGCGAAGATGCCGTATTTCATGTGGCAGAGCATGGAGAGGAAGGCCTGAGCGATGACGAAGGTGAAGAGGAGGTTGGTGCACACGGTGACGCTCTGCCCGGCCGACCTCGTCTCAAGTGGGAATGTCTCGCTGGGTATTAGCCAACCCAGAGGGCCCCAAGACCACGCGAATGCCGAGACGAAGATGCAGACCATCAGCACCACCAGCACAGCCCAACCCTTGGCCAGCCCCTCCGAGTGGTCCGTAACTTTGATTCCCAGCACCACTGATATCACCACCTGCGAGCATGGAAAAAATATTACATCAGGATTACACACGTAATAATAAAAATAACGTGCGTAGTCAATCAAATCACTTCACGATATCTCGCGCGGTAGAAAAAAAAAACGGCGCAGTAATATGGATAATATTCTCTTTTGTGTTATTCATGTGTTATTGCGCATTATTCATGTATTATTGCATGTTATTCATGTGTTATTGATGTGTTATTGTGTTATTATAATACCAAAAATATTTTTAGGATACAATAACACATGAATAACACACAATAACACTTGAATAACACGCGAAATATTCCCGACACAATAACACATGAATAGCACACAATAACACTTGAATAACACGGAAAATATTCCCGACAGAGAAAAAACGGCGCAGTAACACAGGAGAATATTCTCTCATGTGTTATTCTTGTGTTATTGTGTGTTATTCATGTGTTATTGTGTTATTATAACACCAGGAATATTCTCAGGATACAATAACACATGAATAACACGAGGGGGAATATTCCTCGTGTTACTGCGCCGTTTTTTTTTCTGCGTCACGCGGGGTATCGTGACGTGATTTCATTGGCTGCGCATGTTACTCTACGTGCGTAGTACTGATGTAATATTTTTTCGCGAGCATGAGAGTCAGAAATCGAAGAAAAGGGATTGTACATGGATAAAAGATGAAGGAAGATTTACATACATGCCACTTCATTAGTAATGCATTTACATGTCTTACACTTTAAAACTAAATTTTATACAAACGGCTTCAATGGGAGATNTGTAAAAATAAAAATAACGTGCGTAGTCAATCAAATCACTCCACGATATCTCGTGCGGTAGAGAAAAAAAAAACGGCGCAGTAATATGGAGAATATTCCCTTTTGTGTTATTCATGTGTTATTGTGCATTATTCATGTGTTATTACATGTTATTCATGTGTTATTGATGTGTTATTGTGTTATTATAATACCAAAAATATTCTCAGAATACAATAACACATGAATAGCACACAATAACACTTGAATAACACGGAAAATATCCCCGACAGAGAAAAAACGGCGCAGTAACACGGTGGAATATTCTCTCCCGTGTTATTTCTTGTGTTATTGTGTGTTATTCATGTGTTATTCATGTGCTATTGTGTTATTATAACACCAGGAATATTCTCAGGATACAATAACACATGAATAACACACAATAACACATGAATAACACGGGGGGAATATTCCTCGTGTTACTGCGCCGTTTTTTTTTTTCTGCGTCACGCGAGGTATCGTGACGTGATTTCATTGGCTATGCACGTTACTCTACGTGCGTAGTACTGATATAATATTTTTTCGCGAGCATGAGAGTCAGAAATCGAAGAAAATGGATTGTACATGGACAAAAGATGAAGGAAGATTTACATACATGCCCCTTCATTAGTAATGCATTTACATGTCTTACACTTTAAAACTAAATTTTATACAAACGGCTTCAATGGGAGATCCGAGAAAAAAATTCAAATTAATTTTTGAGCACTTAATGATCTTTGGTATAAATTTGCTAAATTTATACTTATAAGATNTTCAAATTAATTTTTGAGCACTTAATGATCTTTGGTATAAATTTGCTAAATTTATACTTATAAGATACTAGAGCGGTTAACAATCTAATTTTGAACCGAATTAAGATCGATTCGAGAAAATTTTAATTAAAAAATTTGGCTTGTAAATCGCTCACTCGTTTCAATCCAATCTAAATATGAGCCAAAATTCGAATCAATTTTTGAGTGATTAACAATGCTCGATCTAAATTAAAAGCCCTATTTATATATATAGAAGGTTCGACTGGTATAAGTGTAAAAAAATCAAAGTTTAGGAGTTATTTTGTAAATACATATAAATATGGTTGTATGTACATAAATGCCCCGAAAACAACTAGCGCCAAAACTTTAATTAATTAAAATTTATATTAACAAATTTTAAAACAAATATATAACAAATTATAAATGAATTTAATAAAAAAAATGATAATCTAATTCAACTTTTAAACAGTTACATAAAAATAACTCAATCAATTTTTCTTAATTATNATATAACAAATTATAAATCAATTTAATAAAAAAAAATGATAATCTAATTCAACTTTTAAACAGTTACATAAAAATAACTCAATCAATTTTTCTTAATTATATATAATGAATTTCAAAATTTTAAATCTTTTTTAACATGATCCGTGAGATAAAATTAAAATTATGTTTCCATTAATCACAGCCAGACCGTTTGGTAAATTACCTGCGAGAAGAACATCTGCACCCCAGCCTCGAGCAGCAGCGCTCGCCGGCCCACCCGATCCACCGAGTAGATCGACACCAGCGTGGAAACCACGTTGACTGCGCCCGTAATGACGGCGGAGTACAGCGAGGCATCGCTCTCAAACCCGAGTGTGTTGAACAGCACCGGCGAGTAGAACATGATGGCGTTGATGCCCGTGAACTGCTGGAAAATCTGCATCGCTATGGCTATAACAAGCTGCGGTCGATTACGCCGCTGGCAGAGATTGCGGAAGGGATGCTTAACCTGGCGAGCGGCGTGGCTGGCTTGCACGATTTCGTCGAACTCTGCGTTCACGTTATCGCTGCCGCGTATGCGGCGGAGCACGGCGCGGCCTTCGTCGACCCGGCCGCGCTCGATGAGGCTGTTCGGGGTGTCGACGACGAGGAGGGCGCCGACGGTGAGGAGGAGAGCGGGGATGCCGGCGAGGGCGAGGGAGAGGCGCCAACCCCATGGGTGGATTCTGCGTGAGATGTTAGAAAAATGTTATTTTTTTTAATGTTTAGTAGGATGAAAGAGTTGTTATGATTACATACTTGGAGGTTCCGTAGTTGATTAGATTGGCGAAGAGGATGCCGANTGGCGGGGATGCCGGCGAGGGCGAGGGAGAGGCGCCAACCCCATGGGTGGAGTCTGCGTGAGATGTTAAAACAATGTTATTTTTTTAATGTTAGCAGGATGAAAGAGTTGTTATGATTACATACTTGGAGGTTCCGTAGTTGATTAGATTGGCGAAGAGGATGCCGATGGTGATGTTGAGCTGGAAGAGGATGTTAAGCCCGCCGCGAATTCTGGTGGGGGCGATCTCAGATAAGAACAGGGGCACCGCCTGCATACAAATAAATAAATTTAGTGTGTTAATTAATTATATAATTAATTTTAAATTGATTCGGCATGTGACGGTTAATTAATGTGGGGGATTCATATGTGTAGGTAATTATCACAATGATATTAGCAAGAAGGGAGGAAATTAACAATCTTGAAGATGGACAGTACTAAACATACTCCAGGCCGATGTTTGTTTTAGAATAGGAAATTACATCCCGGAGAAGAAACTAGCTTTATAAAATTCCAATATTTTATTCCAATAACGTAGTAGAAATTGAAATAACACAGAAAATATGTCGAATAACACAGCCCCAAATTAAGTAACGCCGGAAAATATTTCAATAACACCACAAAATAATAAAATAACAACACATAATACCCAAATAGCACTTCATTTTTTATAAATAACACTGATGAAATATTTTTGTAGCATAGCGAAATATTCTTATAATACAGCGACTATTATAGGCTCCTCAAGAGAGTCTAATTTCTTGGATAGAGAGAAAAAGAGTCCCAATCTCCTATAAGCGTCCTTTTATTTTTTAGAAAAAAAAAATATAAAATTATATTCCGGAGAAGAAACTAGCTTAAGAAATTCAATTAATCAATTGAAAAATTGCAATATGATATCCAAATTATCTCGGGAGCATTTATGTCATCCGCTCATGGCTTAGGAGACCTTTGACCGACTTGCCCGAAGACTTTGACTTGGATGGGAAAAAGCTTTCAGATGACGTTCCAATGGAAAATGATATCAAATGCGTCTTTGACTTTCATTCTGTCTGCATATCAAAAGCCGACCAACTACATCAAACTGACGACCCACGTGATTTCGAAGAATTTTCATTTGAAAAGTACATCAAACGCTTTTATTTTATGGTTTTTTTTTTTTTTTTTTTTTTTTTTTTNNNTTTTTTTGTTTTTTTTTTTTTTTTTTTTTTTTTGCAAAAATGGACAATGATTAATTGGGAAAAATTTAAGAAATTTCATGAAATTTAGCCTTTAATAATAATATTATTAATTATAATTTCAATCTTTTGCAAACAGTTGATAATTCAACTGAATTATTTTATTAACAAGGGCATCTCAATTACATCCATACCACCCAATTTCAATGTATTTACATATCTAAACGCCAAAAGTTTATTTAACTTTTACATTTAAATCATCCAAATATTTTATATCATATCAAAAATATTATTATTTAAAATTAAAAAAAACATATTTTTTATGCATAATTAGGAAGGCATAAATACATAAAATTAAGTAGTATGTAGTACCTTTTTTTTTTCTTTTTTTTTTAAATCTGGAATTTCCTGATATATTTTAAAATGACCATCTCGGTAAAANGCAAAAATATTATTATTTAAAATTAAAAAAAAAACATATTTTTTATGCATAATTAGGAAGGCATATATGTAAAAACAGAAATTTAATTGCTAGATCTGTAAATACATAAAATTAAGTAGTATGTAGTATCTTTTTTTTTCTTTTTTTTTTTATCTGGAATTTCGTGATATATTTTAAAATGACCATCTCGGTAAAATAAGGATTTGGATTTGTGCATTGAAATCATGCATGTTAGATGCAGTCTAGGAATTTAAAATAAATCATGTTAATAAAACTAGGATTTCATAACATTTTATTTATTTATTTATTTCAAAATTTAAATAAATGTGAACGAAGGTAGTTAATGATCCTATTTTGAGCCGAGCTGTGATTTGCTTAAAAAAAATTTAATTGAAATTTTTTGGCGTTTATTTTGACCTGTTTATTTCAACCCGATCTCAATCTGAGGCAAAATTCGAATCAAATTTCAAGTGATAATCGATCTTCGAGCTATATTCATTAAATAGACANCGAAAATTTTTGGCGTTTATTTTGACCTGTTTATTTCAACCCGATTTCAATCTGAGGCAAAATTCGAATCAAATTTCAAGTGATAATCGATCTTCGAGCTATATTCATTAAATAGACAGCCCTAGCCTCACTATAGATGTTAAAGATCCAAAATTTTAGCTCTTAGCTCGCCTTTGTTATCCTGACCCGATCTCGACCCAAGCTAAAAATCCAAATCAATTTTCAAACATGTAAAGATCTCGAGTTAAACTCACAGCCCATTGCAAACTCATCAACTNTCCAAATCAATTTTCAAACATGTAAAGATCTCGAGTTAAACTCACAGCCCATTGCAAACTCATCAACTTAGAGACGGCGAACCTGATTAGCGAAGCCGACGCCGCAACCAAGAAGAAGACGACCAACAATGAGCATGCCCANTAGCACAGCCCAACCCTTGGCCAGCCCCTCCGAGTGGTCCGTAACTTTGATTCCTAGCACCACCGAAATCACCACCTGCGAGCATGAGAGTCAGAAATGGAAGAAGAGGGATTTTACATGGACAAATGATAAGGAAGATTTACATACATACCACTTAATTACTCTGCATTTACATGTCTAACACTTAAACTTTACTTCATACAAACCGCTGGTAACGATCCCATTTCGAGTTGGGTTGGAGCCTCGGATAAACAAATTTTTTTTTTCATAAATTGGATTGGTTATTTCAATCCAATATTGAGATAAATTTCACAAATACAAACTTGTTACGTCACTAAAACTGTTATTTATATGATTTTGAGCATAGTTGAGGTAGGCTCGAAAAAAATTCGATCCAAAATTTTAGTTTGTAGCCAGTTCATTCATTTCGATCTGATCTTGAAATTGNTTTCTAGAGGCGACAACGATGATGTTTTTGTTTGGAAGTCATGCTTGATTTAATGTTTTCATTATATCAATCTAAAGTTTTCGTTATTGACTTTAAACCGCATGGTCTAAAGTAAGGAAAAAAAGACACATATGATATGTTTTTATCATGTATAAAATACATTAATGTGTATATCAAAAATCATTATGGGCCAAATTAAAGTTCGCACTCAATAGACATCATGGACTTGGGTTAGCCTAACTATCCATAAGACATGATTTTTTTGTCGATATGATCCGCTTTTGGGNTGCACTCAACGGACATCATGGACTTGGGTTAGCCTAACTATCCATAAGACATGATTTTTTTGTCGATATGATCCGCTTTTGGGGCATGCCAACCCAATTCGTTAAGTGTGCATGTTGTCTTGCACTTGCTTGTGAGCTAACATGACTAACTGTCTTGGCGAACTAGTTTGCCGAACTGGCTAATTAACCTTTCAACATGATGAGTTCACAAACCAAACTTACTAGTCTACCTCAAATTCTTAACAATTCTCATAATTATAAGAGCGTAGAAGTCAAGACTGGCACCAAGGATTGTCATATGCCAAATTATATTTATGAGCCGCCTGACATTCAGGTTAAAGTTTTTTTTATCAAATATTTAATTTATGATTGTTGCAATTAGTTTAAAGCTTTTTACATAATAATTTATTCTCCACTAACTATGTGCATAAGGAAACAAATANACGTAGAAGTCAAGACTGGCACCACGGATTGTCATATGCCAAATTATATTTATGAGCCGCCTGACACTCAGGTTAAAGTCTTTTTATCAAATATTTAATTTATGACTGTTGCAATTAGTTTAAAGCTTTTTACATAATAATTTATTCTCCACTAACTATGTGCATAAGGAAACAAATATCAATTTCCTATGAATACACATAACTTAATTAGTCTTATCTAGTTTTATTTTTTCTATGATTTATAAGCCTTTTTTCATATAAAATTTATATTTACATTACTATTATTTTGTCCCTCTGAACCATAAATATGAAAGAAATTAACGCATTAAGCTTATAATATTAATGCTAGTTTCAAATAAAAATATTTTTCTATGATTTATGCTTATTTTTATGCTTAAAATTAATAAAAAATGAAAAATATATATATATAGGATTTAAGATTAACATACATGTTGAAAATTTCTATGTATTTTCGTATCAAACGCCTAAACTTTAATAATAATTATAATTTTGATGTGATAAGAAAGATTTAAGTATCAAAAGTATAAAAATCAAAGTATAAAATCTAAATATGTAAATTTATGAGAAATGAGTGGTATGCATGTAAATTTGCTTCTCCGCCCTTTTGCCTACGACTCAGAGTCGCGAAAAATTATTTCATACGGACACTACATGCAGAGGTGCACATCTACACCGTCGATCAAATTTTTTTCTTAAAAAAAAAAAGTAAAAAAACGGGGTCATCTGAAATACATCTTTCCGGTAATCGACGGTGTAGATCAGACACCACAAACATCTCTACATACGGTGTCCGTATGAAATAATTTTTACCTGAGTCGTCTGGTCAACATTCGGAATATGACATTTTTAATCAAAACTACATTTTTTTCAAACTGAGTTGGAAATTTCGTGAAAGTAACCTCTTGAAATTGTCATATTACATATCTTCCAACCAACGACCGAATATTTACACATTTATGTGTTAAATTAAGCCAATGACATAATCATGCAATTACAAACCAAGCTTAAGAAAAGGACATTTCTGACATAATTCATTCCAAGTACTCTCTCATGAAATCGCCAATTTTAAAACTAGAAAATTTTCATTGAAAAAAAAAAAATAATTTAAATTTAATTCTTAATTTTTTATTTATTAAATTTTAAATAAAAAAATATGAGAACCTATTTATTATTCATCAATCAAACTCATATGGAGCAAATTCAACAGATAAAAATTCATTTTCAATACAGAAGAAGTTGGTGTTAGTTGATTCAAAGCAATTGATTTGTTAAAGTTATCTCTCAATAAATCTCCAACAAAATAAAGATAAAATTATATGGTACGTGTTGCACGTCTGGACAACGGCGTCGGAGTGTGATCAACGCTAGATGAAGGAATTAAGAAACTCACCGGATACGCCAACATCATATCCGAACATAAGGCCGCCGGTGGCCGCCATGATGCATGATATAATGACGATGGGAGTAATCTTTGCTTCGAACTCCATCCCCGACGGGGCCGACACGGCGAAACCTCCGGCCGGCAACCTCGCGGGACAAGAAGAGATGCTGGCTGGGAGAAATAGGAACTGGGGGACTTATCAATGGATAAAAACTATCTTATTTGTCTAATAAGCTTAGCTTCCGAATGGAGAAGCTGCAGATCAAGTTGCGCCTTATATAAGAACAGTAGCAGTTCTTATCTGCGGGGCTCCCGTGAACGACCAGCAATCAGAACCTGACACGTCGGATTTATTATTAATGATCCTTCCACGTAAGACGATCTTCAGGTCGGCCAGGGAGTCAATTAACGGCTCTCGTTGGATTATATGTTTCACGCGAGGATGTTTATGTTGAATTCTAATTTGTNCGACCAGCAATCAGATCCTTCCACGTAAGACGATCTTCAGGTCGGCTAGGGAGTCAATTAACGGCTCTCGTTGGATTATATGTTTCACGCGAGGATGTTTATGTTGAATTCTAATTTGTCTTTTTGTGAGCACAATCAGAGAGTCGAAATCGAAAGAGAGAAAGAGTGCACAGTAATTTTCTCAATAAAAAATCATGAAGTCCATTTATTCCTCGTGAGACTGTCTATTTAAAAAGGTTTAATCCGTACAATTAAGGAAGATGTGAATTGTTATGATAACCGTCATTAATAGAATTAATGTGCATAATTTGAATTAACGACGGTCATAATATTCACAAAGAATAACGGTTTACAATAACAACTTGTGAGTTTAAGTGAATGTCGTCGGCTGACGAGTAACCGATTGTATTGATTTGTCGTCCGGAATCTGCATATACGGTGAGGGCATAATCGATTAATCTGAATATATTGTTTATTTTGTCAAGAGGTCTAACTGATTTGCTCTACAAGACATGTTACTTCAGCCAGTCAGTCAACTGATGGGTCGATTTGTTTCGTCGGATGAGTCGTGACTCATTTGCTATTTGGCTCAAGTCTTGCATGACCTGTGTCTCGTTTACCTAGTCAATTCTTCGTCTCGATTGGTTCTTCCCTCTAGCAAGAACTTGGGTGTATTTTGTCGCTACATATGNTTGAGCACGATCAGAGAGTCGAAATCGAAAGAGAGTAAGAGCGCACAGTAATTTTCTCAATAAAAAATCATGAAGTCCATTTATTCCTCCTGAGACTGTCTATTTAAAAAGGTTTAATCAGTACAATTAAGGAAGATGTGAATTGTTATGATAACCGTCATTAATAGAATTAATGTGCATAATTTGAATTAACGACGGTCATAATATTGACAAAGAATAACGGTTTACAATAACAACTTATGAGTTTAAGTGAATGTCGTCGGCTGACGGGTAACCGATTGTATTGATTTGTCGTCCGGAATCTGCATATACGGTGAGGGCATAATCGATTAATCTGAATATATTGTTTATTTTGTCAAGAGGTCTAACTGATTTGCTCTACAAGACATGTTACTTCAGCCAGTCAGTCAACTGATGGGTCGATTTGTTTCGTCGGATGAGTCGTGACTCATTTGCTATTTGGCTCAAGTTTTGCATGACCTGTGTCTCGTTTACCTAGTCAATTCTTCGTCTTGATTGGTTCTTCCCTCTAGCAAGAACTTGGGTGTATTTTGTCGCTACATATGCAGGGTATCCAACAAGACTCATTTTTGAGATGACTTGCATCTCAAAGTTTGTTAATTTTTTCACTACCGAATGAGGAGCCATCTTCGGAGTTTTGACCTATCCTAGGTTTAGAGGCGCGGCTCCTCATGCTTAGCATTGAATTGTCGGTCAATCGCTTCCCTCGAAGGGAAGCTTTGTATTCTCAGTTGTTCATTTTCTCTGAGATTCATGTTGGTAGCTCTGGAATATACAATTTACTTTAAGAAAAAAAGGTTGATGATAACTTTGCTGCCATATTACCGATTGTGCATATAAATTTAGGTGTTAGATATATGAACAAACAAAATTTGTGTGGTATGTAAGTCCCACAAATAAATAATGAGGTGAGAAAGGAAAACAAGAAAATTGTCGAAGATACGGCTGATTTTTTTATTTCTTTTTTTTTAAAGTCTTCGGCCATAAAATAGCACGTGAGCTGAAATTTATTTGAGTTTGAATCGTAAAAGAATTCGTATTGCAGAGACTGTCAGATCACCGTCCATCATGTGACGGACGGTGCACACACATTTCTTATAATGAAGTGTTTCCAGAAATTTTTTCTCGCATACAGCTGACAACTTGCAATACAGTTTCAATATTTAATTGCTTTAAGGATATTAAAATTGAATAATATTAAAATTATTAATTTTTTTTATCGGGACACTAAATTTATCTTTAAACATAACAAATTTTAAGGTCATTTGGTCTCCAATTAATGCAAAAAAAAATCTATTCGATCTAACCTGATTTGAACGTGAATTGAATCACTTTTAGTGCTATTAAATCCGTCTAGTCGATAAGCTCAATTTTACTATAAATTTGTTTGAATCGGAGCTCAAATGATCATGACAAATTTATGCTTGTGCTCGAAATATCTCTGGCTCAAAATGCTCCAAGTGATCATAATTGTTTTGAACATTGCTCTCGGAACTTTTGTCCTTGATAAAGAGTGTTGCTGTCAACCCGTGCTTATAAAAATCAAAGAAATTCCAACGATTACCAAGGATTGAATTTGATATATATGTATATATATCCCAATGCCATCACGAGACTTGACCAATTTCCAAATTTGAATGCATATCATGAGAGAGAAAATCTTACCACATAAGTTGAATCGTACAAAAATAATCACGATAAAACAGCTTTTAAGACTTTGAATGAATTTGTGGTCACGTCTCTTCTGTGACGGTTGTAATAGTGGCCACCGCTATCAATTGGATAGGAACAACCACGACTTTACAGCAAAAACAGGCAGAACAAATATGCATGGCAAGTTCTTTTGTTAACCTTAATTAAGGATGCGGTGACAGTAGCTGACACTCAAATACACCCCTACTTTTCAACAAGCATTAAAAGATTCAACGAAACATTGGATTTATATACATACCTCACAATTGCTATATATTTACATTTCGAACACCTAAAATTAAATATTTATATTTATAGCACTTTTAGTGTCACAAAAGCATGCATGAAAAAGATAGCAATAATAACATATTTGATTTTATTGTATGTTGATGCCCAAAAAAAACATCAACCAATAATGAAAAGATTAACAGAATAACCAATAAACTTGACGAATAAATTACTGTATGTTGTCCTCCAATAAATGATAATGATGTATCACAGAACAGAGATTCTCAATCTGAAGTTATTAAGCAAAAAAATATCATATCTACAAGAGAACAAGCAGAAAGAAACTAAGAAAGGCGCATGATACATTGTCAAGCATAGGAGTAGATCAGCCAAAGTTTAAGTTTAAAACTAGTTACGANTCTTTCTAGAGGCGACAACGACAAAGTTTTTTTTTTGAAAGTCATGCTTGATTTAATGTTTTCATTACTGACTTTAAACCGCATGGTTTAAAGTAAGGAAAAAAGACATTTATGATATGTTTTTATCATGTATAAAATACATTAATGTGTATATCAAAAATCATTATGGGCCAAATTAAAGTTCGCACTCAACAATCATGGGCTTGGGTTAGCCTAACTATCCATAAGACATGATTTTTTTGTTGATATGATCCGTTTTTTGGACATGCCACCCAATTCGTAAGTGTGCATGTTGTCTTGCACTTGCTTGTGAGCTAACATGACTAACCGTCTTGGCGAACTAGTTTGTCGAACTGGCTAATTAACCTTTCAACATGATGAGTTCACAAACCGAACTTACCAGTCTACCACAAATTCTTAACATTCCTCATAATTAAAAGAACGTAGAAGTCAAGACTGGCACCAAGGATTGTCATATGTCAAATTGTATTTATGAGCCGCCTTCTATCAAATATTTAATTTCTGATTGTTGCAATTAGTTTAAAGCTTTTTGCATAATAATTTATTCTCCACTAACTATGTGCATAAGGAAACAAATATCAATTTCCTATGAATACAAATAATTTAATTAGTCTTATCTAGCTTTATTTTTTCTATGATTTATAAGCCTTTTTTCATATAAAATTTATATTTACTTTACTATTATTTTGTCCCTCTGAACCATACGAAAGAAATTAACGCATTAAGCTTATAATATTAATGCTAGTTTCATATAAAAATATTTTTCTATGATTTATGCTTATTTTTAATGCTTAAATTTAATAAAAAATGAAAAAATATATATAGGATTTAAGATCAACATACATGCCGAAAATTTTTATGTATTTTCATATCAAACGCCTAAACTTTAATAAAAATTATAATTTTGATGTGATAAGAAAGATTTAAGTATTAAAAATATAAAAATCAAAGTATTGTAAATTTATGAGAATTGAGTGGTATGCATGTAAATTTGCTTCTCCGCCCTTTTGCCTACACCGGGAGTCGCGAAAAATTATTTCATACGGACACCGCATGCGGTGTCTGATCTACACCTTCGATCACCGATCTCGAACGTCAATCAAAATTAAAAAAAAAAAAGTTAAAAATGAGACCTACTGAAATATACTTTTGCGGTAATCGACGGTGTAGATCGAACACTACATGCATCTCTGCATGCTGTGTCCGTATGAAATAATTTTTACTGAGTCGCGTGGTAAACATTCCAAATATGACATTTTTAATCAAAACTACTTTTTTTTTTCTTTAGTCATTTTCAAATTGAGTTGGAAATTTCGTGAAAGCAACCCCTTGAAATTGTTATATTACACATCTTCCAACCAACGACCGAATATTTACACATTTATGTGTTAAATTAAGCCAATGTCATAATCATGCAATTAAAAACTAAGCTTAAAAAAAGACATTTCTGACATAATTCATTCCAAGTACTTTCTCATGAAATCGCCAATTTTAAAACTAGAAAATTCTCAGTGACAAAAAAAATTTAATTTAAATTTAATTCTTAATTTTTATTTATTAATTTTTAAATAAAAAAAATATGAGAACTAATCAAATTCATATGGAGCAAATTTAACAGATAAGAAAAAAGTATATGTAGATAAGAAATTCATTTTCAATACAGAAGCAGTTGGTGTTACTTGATTCAAAGCAATTGATTTGTTAAAGTTATCTCTCAATAAATCTAAGATAAAATTATATGGTACGTGTTGCACGTCTGGACAAGGGCGTCGGAGTGTAATCAACGCTAGATGAAGGAATTAAGAAACTCACCAGATACGCCAACATCATATCCGAACATAAGGCCGCCGGTGGCCGCCATGATGCATGACATAATGACGATGGGAGTAATCTTTGCTTCGAACTCCATCCCCGATGGGGCCGAAACGGCGAAACCTCCGGCCGGCATCCTCGCGGGAGAAGAAGAGCTGCTGGCTGGGAGAAATAGGAACTGGGGGACTTATCAATGGATAAAACCTATCTTATTTGTCTAATAAGCTTAGCTTCCGAATGGAGAAGCGGCAGATCAAGTTGCTCCTTATATAAGAACAGTAGCAGTTCTTATCTGCGGAGCTCCCGTGAACGACCAGCAATCAGAACCTGCCACGTCGGATTTATTATTTATGATCCATAATCTTAAGACGATCTTCGGGTCGGCTAGGGAGTCAATTAACGGCTCTCGTTGGATTATATGTTTCACGTGAGGATGTTTATGTTGAATCCTAATTTGTCTTTTTGTGAGCACAAACAGAGAGTCGAAATCGAAAGAGAGTAAGAGCGCACAGTAATTTTCTCAGGAAAAAACCATGAAGTCCATTTATTCCTCCTGAGACTGTGCATTTAAAAAGGTTTAATCAGTACAATTAAAGAAGATGTGAAATATTATGATAACCTCCCTTAATAGAATTAATGTGCATAATTTGAATTAAGGACAGTCATAATATTGATAAAGAATAACGGTTTACAATAACAACTTATGAGTTTAAGTGAATGTCGTCGGCTGACGGGTGATCGATCGTATCGATCTGTCGTCCGGAATCTGTATATATGGTGAGGGAATAATCGATTAATCTGAATATGTTGTTCGTTTTGTCAAGAGGTCTGATTGATTGGCTCTACAAGACATGTTACTTCAGCCAGTCAACCAATTGATGGGTCGATTTGTTTCGTCGGATGAGTCATGACTCACTTGCTATTCGGCTCAAGTCTTGCATGACTTGTGTCTCGTTTGCCTAGTCAATTCTTCGTCTCGATTGGTTCTTCCCTCTAGCAAGAACTTGGGTGTATTTTGTCGCTACATATGCAGGGAATTCGACAAGACTCATTTTTGGGATGACTTGCATCTCAAAGTTTGCGAATCTTTCCACTACCGAGTGGGAAGCCATCTTCGGAGTTTTGACCTATCCTAAGTTTAGAAGCGCGGCTTCTCGTGCTTAGCATTGAATTGTCGGTCAATCGCTTCCCTCGGAGGGAAGCTTTGTATTCTCAGTCGTTCATTTTCTCTGAGATTCATGTTGGTAGCTATGGAATATACAATTTACTTTAAGAAAAAAATGTTGATGATAATTTTGCTGCCATATTACCGACTGTGCATATAAATTTAGGTGTTTGAAATATAAACAAACAAAATTTGTATGGTATGTAAATGCCACAAATGAATAATGAGGTGAGAAAGGAAAACAAGAAAATTGTCGAAGATACGGCTGATTTTTTTATTTCTTAAAAGTCTTCCAGTCATAAATAGCACGTGAGCTGAAATTTATTTGAGTTTGAACCGTAAAGGAATTCGTATTTCAGAGACTGTCAGATCACCGTCCATCATGTGACGGACGGTGCACACACATTTCTTACAGTGATGTGTTGCCAGTATTTTCTTCTCGCATACAGCTGACAACTTGCAATACAGTTTCAATATTTAATTGCTTTAAGGATATTAAAATTGAATAACATTAAAATTATTAATTCTTTTTATCGGACACTCAATTTATCTTTAAACATAACAAATTTTAAGATCATTTGGTCTCCAATTAATGCACAAAAATCTATTCGATCTAACCTGATTTGAACTTGAATTGAATCACTTTTCCTGCTATTAAATCCATCTAGTCGATAAGCTCAATTTTACTATAAATTTGTTTGAACCGGAGCTCAAATGATCATGAATTTATGCTTGTGCTCGAAATATCTCTGGCTCAAAATGCTCCAAGTGATCATAATTGTTTGATTTCTTAACATGTTGAAAAACACATTGCTTTCGGAAATTTTGTCCTTGATAAAGATTGTTGTTGCCAACTTGTGCTTATAAAAATCTAAGAAATTGCAAAGATTACAAAGGATTGAATTTGATATATATGTATATATATCCCATGCCATCACGAGACTTGACCAATTTCCAAATTTGAAAGCATATCATGAGAGATAAAATCTTAGCACATAAGTTGATTCGTACAAAAATAATCACGATAAAACAGCTTTTAAGACTTTGAATGAATTTTTGGTCACGTCTCTTCTGTGACGGTTGTAGTAGTGGCCACCGCTATCAATTGGATAGGAACAACCACAACTTTATAGCAAAAAATAGGCGGAACAAATATGCATAGCAAGTTCTTCTGTTAGCCTTAATTAAGGATGCGGTGACAGTAGCTGAAACTCAAATACACCCCTACTTTACAACAAGCATTAAAAAATTCAATGAAACATTGGATTCATATACATATCTCACAATTGCTATATATTTACATATCGAACACCTAAAATTAAATATTTATATTTAGAGCACTTTTAGTGTCACAAAAGCATGCATGAAAGAGATAGCAATAATAACATATTTGATTTTATTGTATGTTGATGACCAAAAAAAAACATCAACCAAGAATGAACTAAGAAAAAAAAGATTAACAGAATAACCAATAAACTTGACGAATAAATTACTGTATGTTGTCCTCCAATAAATGATAATAATGTATCACAGAACAGAGATTCTCAATCTGAAGTTATTAAGCAAAAAAATATCATATCTACAAGAGAACAAGCAGACAGAAACGAAGAAAGGCGCATGATACATTGTCAAGCATAGGAGTAGATCAGCCAAACTTTAAGTTTAAAAATAGTTACGAAGTCGGCAATTGAAACAAATTATTACTCAAAATAGGGAATGTTCGGCATTACATTTCACACCTCATGCAGGTGTTGTAAGAAAGTAGTCCCTTGAATAGACACAATAGTTGTTCGGCTAGTTGCCACCCCTCAAAGCTAGAACGAGATGAAGCACAGAACCTCCTTCAATGTTGTATTCCTTGGCAGTCTTGTCATCAGCCAGCTGCTTTCCTGCATAGATTAGCCTGCAAATCAAATAAATGGGAACCGATTAGAAGGTTCAATAAAAAGACGGAAGTAACCAAGTCATGAAAAAAGAAAGTCATTTAAACGAGTGAAAAATCATGCAGATTTGGTTATAATGTATAAAACAAATTCAACAACAGCAGCTGATGGTCAAGACAGTTGTATGATTAACACTGCTTTGAATCATCTTTCAGGCCTCCTCTTATGTGACCGATAGCTCTCTCTCAGACATCCCGCTTTCCTAAGTACCGGAGGACTTGTGCCACCGACAGAAATGCGAATTGTGACCGGAGCAACTTTGGAGCAAGCGAAGCAGGAAAAATCTATAGGACGTTGCCAAGTTCCACTTAGGTGAGATTTCCTCGTCTTTCCCTATATTTTCCTCTCTTCAGAGCCAGTTTAAGCTGTTGTTACTAGAATAGGTTGTTGTTAGAGGAAATTCCCCCCCCCCCCTCTTTGCCTAAGGAAAAAACAGATAGATAAAACACTCAACCGCTCAGGAAAATGAGGGGAATGCGGAAAAGCTCTTACCCCTGACCTACTCTCGAAGAAGTTGTTCAAAAAGTTACAACGACTATTATAATTCTTTTTTTATTTTCAAATAGTCAAATTGCAGCTTTTTGGTAGCTAATGCACTTAGTCGAGTCTGATTGTAAAACACAACGCTCCCACCACAACTTCTTGAGAAAAAAGTCAAAACATAATTTTGTCAAACAAATAAGTGGTGAGACGTTGAACACACCTCTACCACTACTCCAAATGGGCCCCTAAATCTACAGAGATAACACCGTGATATATCTACAAGCTAACCAAAGTTATATTATTTTTTATACAATAAATTTTCTAATGCAGAAAGAATGAAAAGGTGGCTACAAAAAACTTAGGGACCGCTTGGGATCGCTTATAGTTTTTATTTTTGTTCATCATTTTTTTATTTTATTGTTTATATTTTGATTGGAAATAAAATATGATTAATTATAATGGTTGTTTTTAAGAACACTCAAAATACGCTAAAGTTATTTTGGATGTTTTTAAAAATTAAAATTAAAAACATGAGAAAAAACCCACTAAACAAACATATATTTTAAAACAAGAAAAAACAAAAAAGAAGAACAAAAAACCATGAAAATGCAGCTTCCGAGAATAAGCTCTAAAAGAACATCTTCTTAGGTTATTGCATTTGTTGACTACATAAACGACCTCACATTCGCTCTAAAAGAACATCTAATACAAATAACCATGAAAATGCAGCTTCCGAGAAAAATGGAGCTGAGAGAGGACTAACAAGCCATAAGAGAAATCAAAGTCAGCACTAATCTTTCTTGAAAAGAATACAAGGGGTTCAGTCATTGCAATTGAAAGATTTCCTCAATAAAGTGTGGGTTATCAATTATCATGTACAGCTTCACAGAAATGGAAAGTTTAATGAACACATTAAAAGATTAGAAAGGAAAAAATACTCCTAAAACAGTTACATAAAGAAAATACCTTTGTTGAACAGGTGGAATCCCTTCTTTCTCCTCGACTCTTTCCTTGATCCTATCAATGGTATCAGTGGGCTCAATGTCAATTTCAATTTCCTTTCCAGTAAGAGTCTTCACCTTGATCATTGTTCCANATAATTTATCAAAAACTAAAAATATATTTTAAGTTTTTAAAATTAAAAATTGATCAATTGAAATATATTATAAAAGTTTTAATGACTAAATAAATTTCACCCTTCCTTTCTCCAACATAAGGAAACATTACAAAATCTAACCCAATATGGGGCTTCAAAAAGCTCACTAGGAAGAATTAGAAAATATATACATTTCCTTTGCTATTTAAACAGCAAGTAAATAGTACTATAAAACATGACTCTGATATAAACAAATATAGATTATGATAATTTTTANAGATGAAGGAGAAATGGCAAAAAAATTATTACATGGTACTTTAGATACTACTCAACATGGGCCTGAGATTGCAAAAGTTGTTTATAGATGGTGTTAGAAAAGATGAATTTTGTATTGTATCTGCAAATCATCATTTGGAACAAATAAAAGCCCTTCTAAGAAAGCAGGCGATGAAGATTTAGACTGGCAGACCTACAAGCTAATGCCAAACACACTGTTGGCATCCTCCGAGTTCAACAGTTTCAACAGAGTCAAGTCATAGTTTTGAATCGGTTAACCAGGTTTATAATACAGAAGTCATCATCCAGGCCAAAGCCTCTTCCTATCAAACAAAAGCCTAAATGGAAAGTCCAAATAAACAAGTGTAAAAACACAACATATGTTAGTACACGTGCTAGCAAACATAGTTGCATACACCCACTGTTGTGGACATAATTATGAACTTTTTTATTATTTATCATAGATACTAAAGCCATTTATATTTCCAGCTTTATAATCTTTCATGACATTTTTTTTCTAGCACTAGTTTGTGGGAAATTTGCCGATAATTTATTAACAATTTATTAGTAATTTTTTCATCATTTTGTATCTAGAAATAGATGTAGATTGGAGCGTATGACTTTATAACATGAACAAAATTTCATTCATGGATTCTGAACGTTATCAAGTGTGACACCTAAAGTTCTTATAGAAGAGGTGACCACTTTGTTCAAATGTCCATCTAATGAAACTGGGTGGGCCCCACAAAATAGGCCTAAATTATCTACCTCCACAAAAAAGAAAAAAAAAACTCCCATACATCCTCACCTCTCAAATTTAGCGCACATTCCCCTTTCAAACAATCTTCACTTTGCTCTACAGCAAATTAAAGGGGACAGATGAAGGTAAAAGAAGAGTGCAAGAAAGCATCATGAGATGATGAAGCCCTATCACAATCCTACCACAAAGGAATCTCACCAAGCTATAGGTATTCCTCGCAAATGCTAGCAAGATAAAGCAACCCTTCAATTATGTTCTTACTTCTCATACTATTTCTTCTTTTTGAGTGTGTGCGTGTCCAATTGGTAACGTTTATGCTAAGCGTTCTTGAGGAACTCCTATTTCAACGTCAATTTCAACCAACAAACCAACAACATGCATCTTTTTTTTTTGGGTGACAAAGGATTCTTCCGCCTAGGTTCTTTGCTCAATACTCATAGACACATTTTAGCAACTTGGAAGCCCATATTACGTCACTACCTCACTCATCACCTATACATCTTCCATGGAATGAATTCAAGTTGGCTCCCCGGTACACTGTTTACCATCAAAGCTCAAAATTGGCATAAAATCTCATCATAATCCTTGATATTTAACTATTAGATATTGTACCCATTGAGAACCCCAAATTAGTAATATAAAGTCCTAAAAAGCAGAAATCTCTAGGTAATGATTCATTCAGTGCTTAATATACCTTCTAGAAGTTTTTTCTCCCCCCTCAGTTAGCATGAACCAAGGCCCTCTCTCAAAGTATACAAACTCTGGCTGCAATTTAGTCTTATAGCTATTCTTAGGTAGAAGTCCTATGCGTCAAAATTAAACAAGAAATCACTAAAAGGTACATGATCGAGTTCTTGCAACCAAAATTTGAGATGTTGGCACAAACTAACAATTTTAATTTAAACAAACATGATCCAACATTGGCAACCAAAATGTAACAGCTACAGCTTTTTGCCTTCGGTTTATGTTTGCATAACTTAGATACATTGTATAACCATGTTCAACTGTTATGCCAGAGGTTTTACTAATGATGTACGCAAATTGAGAATAATGCCCAAATTTTCTTGAATAAGCAATCTAGAAACAATTACAAGTTAAAGACAAAAGAAAAAAAACATAACCAACAAATCAAAAATAGAGTCTGACACATGTTCATTGTGTGTCTAGCAAGTCAATGTGCCCTACACATGTTGAAAACAATGCATTTTATTATTTTGTAATGTCATCGCAAGCATCATAGCTCATGCATATATAAAAAGTGATGAGATTGATGACAAAAGTTCTTCTCATTATGCCACAATTATAATGTCCTAATTCTAGTTCTCAAGTTAGCCCCAAAAAAAGACTGAAAAAAAGGAATGAAAAGAGAATGTAAAGAGTAACAGAAAAAATGCAACATCCAAATAGCGTAAACTCTAATATGCCCATAGAATAAATTTTCTTCTATAAAAATTAGAATAAAATGATAAATTTGATGGATTGGATGCAGGCCAAAGAGAGCTGGCATTATATGAGGTCGCAACAATGAGAGAGGACACGTGTGGCATCAAGAATGGGCAGGGTGTCATAATTTCCATTGCCATGAGAACAAATTCCCTCTTCATTCACTGAACTTTTTCCTTTAATCTGGCCAGCGTACCTTCAAACTATCACAAGATACATAAGCATATTGAAGAAAAAGCCGGGTGGTGATTTTCTTCTTGGTATGTATGTACTTCTATTCTTCTCCATGATTTGCATTGCTGTTTCCTCTAATCAAAGTTTAAGAAGAGGAACATGGTTTTGCCCTCACTTCTCTCATTCAAGTTAGCATATACATCAGAGAGAAAGGGCGAAGCGATTTTCCAATAAAACAGTAAAAGCCCCTCCAAATATGGGAAACGAGCAAACTAAGGGTAGAACAGAAATCCTACTTATGTAAATTTGCACAGATTGTTAGGTCACAGGAGCACCAAAAGTGAACCGGGTCAAATCACAAGGGCAGATGAGCGAGACTCCTACAACCCACATGAGTTCAACCAAATCCGAATATTAAAAAGTGAAGCAAATAGCCAAATATGCGCCTAGTTGCTCCCTCTAGTGCACTTATATTGACTATGGGGTCGTTTGCTCGACAACAAAAGAAATGCATGGCATTATCTTTGTAGAGGTTTTAAAAGTTCAAACATTTGATTAGTATAAATTTCTATATATTCGTAATTCACTCCCTATTTCATTTTCAATGTATTTGAAATTCGCCAGATTTGGGCCAATTCCAATTATATTTGCCTAGGTCACAAAATAAATGCAAATAGCCAAATATGTGCCTAGTACGCAAAATAAATGTAGAGTAAAATTCCTATATTTTTGTAATTCATTCCTATTTCATTTTCAATGTATTTGAAATTCGTTAGATTTGGGCAAATTCCAATTATATTTAAATCTTCCTTAAATGATGCAAAATATGATTAATGACAAAGATCCTTAGATCAATGACTGGTAAATCTAATTATATAAACTAGGAAATGATAACAGCTTCGGATGATGGAATAATAGGATCTTAATTGAGTTTGTTATAATTCCCAACATTGTCTAATCTATGAGCAAAATGTTAAGGTAGTGCTTTATCACCGCTTGTTTTGGGCAACTTTTTAGTTGTTTTACATATCACTATCATGGTAAAACATTTGACTCTTATTATGGTCAAAACAAGCTTTTCATGACCGATCACTAAAGAGTGCTTTATGCAACAAGCTGTGTCCTTATTTCTGAGGAGGTATCAAGAGTACCTCAAGTCTACATATCTTAAACTCTCACAAACCATCACCTAAACTCCTTTTGCTATGAACAAAAGTATCATATGATCATATAAATCACTTATCACAGTCATATAGAATCATATATTCTCAAAATTTATGAGTTTATATTTTCACTCCAACGGTTACAGAATTTAAAAAGAATAATTGCCATTTTTCTAAATTGTTGTCGGTGTTCAAAGGAGATACATACCATAGGATATGACAATGAGCTTCTTTCTTGTTTGTTTTTAAGAGATTTGGTAGATATCCTGATGTTTTAAGAGTTAAATAATGACTTTTTTTCCTTGCTTACATTTCCATATACAAACATATGCAAATTATTTCCTATTGAAAGCAAAAGAAGGTTGAAGAATAATATTTTTGTTATTTGTGCGATCTACTGAGTAGTAGGCATTTTTATTAAAAAAAATGTATGTGAGATTTGTATCATGTGTGAAAGGATCATCAACATGGGTTATAGAGAGGAATTTACTCAAATATAGTACAAATTAGATAATCAAACAATATATTTAGAGTTAAAGAAAATTTTGAACATAAGTGGGAATATATATACATAAATTGATTCTAAAAATGGGATAAATTATTAAATAGATTAATTAGGCTATACAAATTAAAGATTTAACTACTAGGACATTAAAGTAAGTTGCTTACGAGTTAATTATATAATTAGGGATTGGTTTATGTGATAATAAACTAGCCTAGCTAGTCATGTATTAACAAATTAATAGATTTACTTGATCAAGGATTAACTAATAATTAGATTAAGATTTAATAATATGTTCAGGAGTAATCCCAGATATAACTAAAATAATATAATATGATACAATATAAAATTAAGGGCAATTTATAATATGATGCAAACAATCTCTAGCTTTGAAATGAAACCAACAAGACTTCACACTATTTTAAAATAAATATTTTCACCACCTCTTCAATTATGATTCTACTGCTAATTTATATCAATACATCAAAATAAATTATCATACATTATTCTATCACCAATTTCCTTGCTGTTATTACCATATCAACCTAATATATAATGTTCAAGCCCTTATTCTATCACCCAATTCCTTGCTGTTATTACTATATCAACCTAATATATAATGTTCAAGCCCTTGTTAATACTTCATATAAACTAAAAGATGTTAAGAAATGTGAATATTTTATTAACCTAAAACAAATCTATTTATTGATTTACAAAAAAAAAATTCTGAAAAAAATTAAAGGAATTTCTAATTTTATTTTATGTCAAAACGTTATCAATCTATAAGTTTAATAGATGAAATTATATTAACTATTGGTGCTAAATTTTGTTCCATGACAATAATTTATCAAAAACTAAAAATATATTTTAAGTTTTTAAAATTAAAAATTGATCAATTGAAATATATTATAAAAGTTTTAATGACTAAATAAATTTCACCCTTCCTTTCTCCAACATAAGGAAACATTACAAAATCTAACCCAATATGGGGCTTCAAAAAGCTCACTAGGAAGAATTAGAAAATATATACATTTCCTTTGCTATTTAAACAGCAAGTAAATAGTACTATAAAACATGACTCTGATATAAACAAATATAGATTATGATAATTTTTAATATTTTTAATATTCAAGTCAGCATAAACATACCATAAATTGCAATTCCATTCATAGACTCTTATTTGAAATAATACTTCAATCTTTCACTCTCTCTTATATGTAAATTTACTAAACCTAACACCTCACAATTTAATATTATAATAAATATGTAATCCCTAAACAATTATAAATTGCACTTCAAAGTGCAATACATACCACTTCTCATAAAATTCATCATAAAAAAAATTAAAAAAACTTGCACTAAACTCTTGATTGCTATTCCACATATTTCGGTCTCGGCTCTGTCTCTCAAGCTTAACTCAAAGATAATCTCATAATAAACTCCCAATCGGCATGATCCTCCTCCCCTCCAACTATCACTCCGATCTTGCAATCAGATGAAGACAATGCCTTTAGTCAACCACGGTAGCTTATTAAACTCGTTAGGGCTTAAGGTTATGAGACTTGCTGCCCAAGAAGAGGTGCCACCTTAACCTCAGTGAGGTGCCACCTTAACCTTAATGAGTATAATACCTCAAGACATTAGCCTCAGCTTAAAAAACATAAGCCTCACTGGCTAAAAAAGATGCAAGTCCCACAATGACAATAAGGCATAAACCTTGAAGCATTTTGTTATAAGCCTCAAATCAAGGAACACCTTAAGGCATGCACCTCGAATGAATTTTTAAACCATGAATTAGATAATAGTAAAACATAAATATATGATTGAATTGTTAATTAAGGCGACAAATAAGTGGTTAATAAAAATTGAGAAGGAGATAAAAAGAGACGGGAGAACACATTGAGATGAGCTTAATCAACCTCTCTAAAATGTCCGTTTTCCTTTTACTCCACTCATGTGAAATATAGAGAGGGCTAAAGAGGCCAAGGAAAGAAAGTATCCTAAATGCTAAAAAATTATAACATTTAAATCCATTTACAACTTTAAGGCAGGTAAATGTATTTTAGGAACCAACACAAACCAACATATCCAAATGAGAAATAACAAGATAAACATATAGAAAGAAAACTAACAAATACTTTTGACATGATATTCATAACTCAATGATGCGGGGCCGTTCACGCCCGCGGGACTTGTCACGTCCGTCGACCAAGCGTGGCAATTGAACTGGTCCAACCTTCCTGCTGGACCGAGACAAATTCATTACCAGAAGGTTCGTGATTCCTCTTGGCTCCTCTTCAAAGATCAATTGCTTCCCGTGCCCTAGCCTTCCACCTCATCCTGGCCGTTGCAGCGCCCCTCTTCATTTCCTACCATTTCCTCCCCTTCCTTTCTCAAATTTTACCATTGCTAGCTGCTAGTTTTCTCTCTAATTATATGTGTTTTTGCTTGGGCCCTAGTCAGTTGTTGGTTTTTTAATTTCCGATGTCCTTCCTAGTGTTCCCACTTCGAGGGTCATACCCTTTGGCAAGTGGTGCTACGGTTGTATCTCACCCTATACGG
>JXCR01147708.1:28439-58870 GCA_002079205.1 Phalaenopsis hybrid cultivar
CTTACTTTATATCATTAGTTATTTATTAGTTATTAAAATTATATATTTATTTCAATTGCCTATTAGTGACAGATAAGCAAATTGAACATCGTTGTTGTGATTAAAGTATTGCTTTTCTAAGGTATTAGTCTATAATTCTAAACTATTCCCTGTGGGATCGATATTTATGACTCCATTAGAGCCCTATATTACTTGAGTGATACGTATACTTGCGTTGATAAGTGTGACTTTGCACAATTATTGAATATTTTATACACATCTTTATCAAATCTATAACTGTTATCAAGTTTTTGGCGACTCTATTAGAGCCCTATATTACTTGAGTGATACGTATACTTGCGTTGATAAGTGTGACTTTACAATTCTTGAATGTTTAATACGTTCATATTTATCTTATATTTTATTGCATATATAAAGTTGCTGTCAAAGTTTTTGGCGCCGTTGTCGGGGATTTAAATCTTCTAGCAGCGGTATCAAATTCTTGTATTTTTAAGCATATATAAAGTCGATGTCAGTATGTTGCCGAGCACCACTTCAATTTCATCAAATCCAGATCTGAACTTGATTGGTGATCCAACATATCCTAAATTTTGTTAGTTGTCCTCTCAATGCTTATCTTAAGCTTAATAGGATTAATTCAGGTTGGTTTAGTTTAACTGGAGTAAAACTAATCCTACTTGACTTCATATTAACTCAGTAAAATACGGAGTTAATCCTTTATAAAGTCATGTTAACTTAGAATCAACTTAGATCAAGCTGGGCAGATTCAAATTAATCATTTTGGATTAAATCAAGTTTAAGTTATTCCAGACTTGTTTAAAGTCCAAGATAATTTATACTTAAATTTCTATTCAAGTTTAAGTTGGTTTATACATGATAGATCCTTAATTAAACTTAATCTAAGGTTCAAGGCTGAGTTTCAAGTTGGACCGATTTGGGCTTGACCCAAGTTGGGACGTGTGATTTAGATTAATTTGAGTTAGGTCGGGTTGTCCCAATGGGTCGATTGATTTTGACTAACCCGAGTTAGGTCGGGTTGTCTCAGTGGATTGGTTTATTTCAAGTTCAATTTGAGTTAACCCTAAGGATTTAGGGTTCAGTTCATCTTAAATTAATCCTAAGGATTTAGGATTAAGGTTAGGTCTAATATGAGTTAGACCCAACCTTTAGGTTAGGTTCAAGTGAAGTTGAACCTAGGTTTATTGTTTAACTAAGTCTAATTTAAATGTGACATAATAAGGTAATCAGGTCTAATGTACGTTGGACCTAAATAGTTTTAAGGATTAGTTAAGTCTGATTTAGGTAAGATATAATGGGTTAATTAGGTCTAATGTAGGTTAGACCAAATTAGGACTTAATGTTGATTAAGTCTAATTTAAGTAAAACTTAATAGATTAATTATGTTTGTTGTAGGTTAGACCCAATTAGGATTTAAAGGTTAATTAAGTCTTATTTGGGTAAGACTTAATAGGTTAATTAGGTCTAATGTAGGTTAGACCTAATTACGGTCTAAAGGTTAACTAAGACTTATTTATGTAAGACTTAATAGGTTAGCTATGTTTGGTGTAGGTTAGACCTAATTAGGATTAATGTTTTAATTAAGTCTTATTTACGTAAGACTTAATAAGGATAATTAGGTTTAATGTTGGTTAGACCTAATTAGGGTTAATGCTTTAGATAAGTCTTATTTAAGTAAGGTTTAATGAAATAATTAGGTCTCATGTTGGTTAGACCTAATTAGGGTTTAAGTTTAAGTAAGTCTTTTATAGGTAATACTTAATTAGGACAATTAGGTCTAAAGTAGGTTAGACCTAATTAGAGTTAATGTTTTAATTAAGTTTATTTAAGTAAGACTTAATGAAATAATTAGGTCTCATGTTGGTTAGACATAATTAGGGTTTAGCTTTAATTAAGTATTTTATAGGTAAAACTTAATTAGGACAATTATGGCTAATGTTGGTTAGACCTAATTAGGGTTGAAAGGTTAGTAAGGTTTAATATGTTAATTAGGTCTATTGTAGGTTAGACTTAATTAGGATTTAATAATTAAGTCTTATTTGGGTAAGAGTTAATATGTTAAATAGGTCTAATGTAGGTTAGACCTAATTAGGGTCTAAAGGTTAATTAGGACTTATTTAGGTAAGACTTAATAGGTTAGCTAAGTCTAATGTAGGTTAGACCTAATTAGGGCTAATTTTTTAATTAATTCTTATTTAGGTAAGACTTAATGAAATAATTAGTTCTAATGTTGCTTAGTCCTAATTAGGTTTAGGTTTAGTTAAGTTTTATTTAGGCAAGATTTAATAAGGATAATTAGGTCTAATGTAGATTAGACCTAATGAGGGTTAATGTTTTAAATATGTCTTATTTAGGTAAGACTTAATGAAATAATTAGGTCTCATGTTGGTTAGATCGAATTAGGGTTCAAGTTTAATTAAGTCTTTTATAGGTAGTACTTAATTAGGTCTAACCAACATGAGACCTAATTAGGGTTTAGGTTTAATTAAGTATTTTATAGGTAAAACTTAATTAGGACAATTAGGTCTAATGTTGGTTAGACCTAATAAGGATTAATGTTTTAATTTAATTATATCGATGTTAGACTTAATGAAATAATTTGGTCTAATGTTGGTTAAACCTAAATAAGGTTAGTGTTTTAATTAAGTCTTACTTAAGTAAGACTTTTCATTAGGTCTAATGTTGGTTAGACCCAATTAGAGTTTAAGTTTAATTAAGTCTTATTTAAGTAAGACCTAATTAAGATAATTAGGTCTAGTGTAGGTTAGACCTAATTAGGGTTAATGTTTTAATTTAATTAGGACAATTAGGTCTACTGTTGGTTAGGCCCAATTAGGGTTTAAGTTTAATTAAGTCTTATTTAAGTAAGACTTAATTAAGATAATTAGGTTAAATGTAGTTTAGACCTAATTAGGGTTAATTTTTTAATTAAGTATTATTTAGGTAAGATTTAATGAAATAATTAGGTCTAATGTTGGTTAGACCTAACTAGGGTTTAGGTTTAATTAAGTCTTATTTAGGTAAGACTTACTTAGGATAATTAGGTTTAATGTAGGTTACACCTAATTAGGGTTAATGTTTTAATTAAGTCTTATTTGGGTTAGTCATAATTAGATAATTAGATCTAATGTTGGTCAAACCTAATTAAGGTTTAATTGGGTCTATAATTGGTAGATTCAACACTTAGGGCTTAGTTGGATCTATGATGGGTCGACCCAACACTTAGGGTTTAGTTGGATCTATGATGGGTAGACCCAACACTTAAGGTTTGGTTTAAGCTTAACCAAAGTAAGCTAAGTCAAGCTTGAAGTTCAGACTTCAATTTGGTTGAGTCAAATTGGAAGCTTATTTAGGTTAAGCTTAAATGAGATTAAACCTCACTTAGACCCAGTCTTGAGTTAAAATAGATCCTAGATCATCCTGAATTTTCTAACCAATTGCCAATTTTAATTTTCAATTTTCTGCTTTTTCAAAATTATTTTTTCAAATAATTACTAAATTGGTGTAAATTGGTCAATTTCATTTTAGGGACTTCCCCTAACCTTCGAATAATCAGAGAATATTCCCAAAGATGGAGGGAGTAATCTCTGCAAATTCCATAATTTTGTAGTTATATCTAATTATTAATAATTAAAATGCTCTAGAGAGTATTTAATTAATTAAAAATTAAATATAAGTTATTTATTTTAAATTTTATTTTTATTATTTTCTCCTTGGTCTACTGAGTTCAGAAATATTTTCCTTTTATTCTTGTGATTTTTCTGCACAAAGTTATCCATTTTTAAAGTTTATTATGGTTTTTGAATTTAATTAATTCAGAAATTCCTATTTTTCTATTTATATGAAGCGACGCTAACTGGATCCTCGGAGTCATCAAGAGCTTGCACAACGCTTTTCGATTTGAGGGGCTTTCCACGGTGGCAGCTGAGGTGGCTTGCGGTTTAGTCTCCTTCGTATGCATTGTTTGAAGGTCCGAGTTAATCGATGTCGTCCATTTCCAATACAAAGAAATTGACGGTATTGGTTCATCATCCCCACGGGACGATTAACCAATGACCGCTCACATTTAAATCGTAATATCTCTCTGGATTTCTCACAAAATTTCATGAAATTTGTTCCTAACGCTTCATCTCACTTAGAGGAACACATGTATACGACTAATCAAGCATGGGCGGAAATTTCTTTCTTAAAAGACCAAACTCATGTTATTTTTAGGGTTTTTGATACATATCTGGTCCCAAGAGGTGTAGCCTTGATTGGTTTTAATGGAAATGATCGTCTTGACATCACGAAACTCGCCCTTTGTTCAATTTGAAGTGAAATTAGGTCTAGTTATAAGATAGGTCAAATGGTCTCATAGTTTGGTCTTGGGATAGGTTTGACTGTGTGTGAAGGCTCAATTTTGATTGAGGGAGTGTCATAAAGACCTGTGATGCTTTTGGGATACTTAGATTTGATTTTTTAGAGGGTTCATGTCCAACGCGAAATTTGTCCTAGTTTTGAGGTGGGAAATTAGAGCTTCTTAATAGATTTCAAAGGCTAAAATAATGGGGGATCCATTGCCTAGGGGATGGGAACAATTTCTCTGCTGGGAGTGATAGAGTTTGGAGGCTTTGTGTGAAGTTTGATCATGCCTTTGTGCTCTCAGGTAAGTAATTTTACATAGCCATTGAAGGCCATTAGAAAGCTTGACGAGGATTGGAAGAGATGGGTGGCTGCTCAAGGGACTTTAGAAGCCCTCAGAGACTTATCTTTAGGTAAGGATAATCAAATTTTCCCTTCCTCATGGTGTGCTTATCATGGCTACAAGTACGGAGAAGAAGGTGGGCTAAGAGTGAACCTTTAGCCTGATTGGAGGAGTGTGGAGGTGGATAGAAAGCTCGGAAAATAGCTGGTTTGACCATCCAACTTGGTCCAATTAGATGTGGGGTGGAAGCCGTGTAGGATTCCATGTACCCCCTTTCCTTGTCATGACCTGGACAAAGTCAAAATTAGGGGCTTGTTGGGTTTTCAATAGGTTCCTTAAGTTATGGTGGTGTTATTGGGTGATGGATGACCCAACAAGGTTGGGCCATGGATGGGCTTGGGCTTGTAATTGTTCATTTAGAGTTTGGGCTTGGGCTAAGCCCTTCATGACATTTCTCTTCAATTAATTAATTAATTAATTAATTAATTAAGAGAGATGCATAAAAAATTAATCCCATGGTGGTGGTTAATCATGTGGCCATAGGATTGACCATGTGGACTTATTTAGATATAGGATTGGTCTCAGGGCCCTAGGTTAACTATATGGTCAATGTGTTGACCATAAAGTCCTTGGTTGCCCATATGGTCATGTGTTGACCATATGGTGGTTAGGTAGGCCACATCGCCAGGTGTGGTTTAATTGGGGTATGATGGTCAATTTGGTCGGTTTTGGTCCATATTAGTGTTTTCCTTCAGTTGTTTAACTTGTATAGGGTGCCACCAAATTTTGGGTTCAAAAGAGGCACACTAGATTTTTATCTGATTTGGTTTGAAGGCCTCTAGTGAGACCATGGATCAAAGTTTATAGATCCCTATTCAAAAATATATTTACTGGGTTGGTGGTTACCTCTGAGGATCACAGGAAGGTTCCTAAGGTCTATGGGGAGACTTCTAGGCATTCATTTGGATTTAAATGATCGAGGGTATGTCATACCATAAAGGTCATTTTGGGTTTCCCTACTTGGTTAGAACCCTAAGTCAGTTCAACCAATGGGTTGGGGGTTTGAGGTTTGGCCTGGTAGGATCCCAAAAGGTACAATCCTTGTTTAGGATTATTGGTGAGGTAAGTAGAGTGAATCCTCACAAAAGTAAAGTCAACAATGATCTTCTTAGGTTCTCATATGTCTAAGCTAGAAGTTATTATATATTAATGAATTATATTCTTAACTACTATTAAATTGCATTCTTTAATATTATCCTATAAGAGAGCATACAAGCAAATAAAAAAACATAGTATTAGGCATGCTAATAACAAAATATAAACATGTACCTGTAAGAATCTTAAAAATCTTTCAATTAATAAATTTGATTTATTCATTTCTATCAATTTATATTCAATGGCTTACGGGTGTCATTCTATATCTAAATCTCTTTATGTCAAACCCTTCAATCAATTTGTTAATATACTTAGTTTAACAAGTGAAGGGACCATTCTCATATTGCTTCACTTGAAGTCTGAAGAAAATATTTAGCACTTCCATCATACTTGTTTCAAATTCCTTAGGTATAAAAGACGAGAACTCATGGAAAAAGTATTCATTATTATCTCTAAGTAAAATATCATCTATATACACTTGAAAAATAATTAGATCTAACTTCTTCACAAGTAGGGCAGCATCAGCTCAATCATTTATAGAATCATGATTAATTAAAAAGATATCTAGTCTATTCTATCATGCTTAAATATCATACTTCAAAACAAGTAAAGCTTTTTTCAACTTCAAAAAATATGTATGATAATTTTGACTCTAGAAACTAGGAAATTTCTCTACAGACATTTTGGTTAATAGAGCCATTCAAAAATGCAAAATTGGCATTCATTTGTAATAGTTTAAAATTCTTAAAATAGGAAACATTAAAGAGCAACCTTATAGTCTCTATTCCTATAAATTTATACTATCAACATGTGTGTATCCTTGCGCAGCTAGCATATCCTTATATCTAGTAATATAATGTGAGAAATCTTGCTTATTCTTTAATATCCATTTTACTCCAATCACAATTTGACCATGAGGTAGTGGGGTTAATTCAAAAACATTATTTCTAAATAGTTGATTCAATTTCTCTTCCGTGGCAATGATCCAAAATTCATCTTTTAGGGCACCACTTATTAATTTTTGTTTAACTTTAGCTAAAAATTTTAAATGATTTACAACCTCTTAACCATGTCTTCTACTAACAAGTATATTGATCTATTATGATCAATTCCCTAAGATGAACTTTTATATACTTCATTATTTTTCCAACAACTATAAACTTTATCTTACAAATGTACTTTCTCACTCCTAATAATTTCTTCATTAATCAAATTGTCTTTATTATTAAAATCCATTAAATTTTTATCATAAATAAAATAAACTAAATATTTCATAATTAATTTTCTTTTATTAAATACACTATATGGTCATCCAAAAGTTGATATTTCTTTCTGAGTAGATTTTCTAACGATCGTTTCAACATGAACACTTCATCTCTTTCTATGTTATAACTAGAGGTGCACTCATCGATATCTTATTCTACCTGCAAGGGTATTATTTTTTCATTTTTCCTCCTTTTGTACTACATCATTCATGTTTTTTTTTTGTGCTAAAATGTATTCATGTGCTATTAAGGAGCCAAGAAATTGATTAAATGAATATGAATTTAAACTCTTAACAACACCGATGACAGTTACTTTTGCATCCCATTCTCTTTAAGGACTTATTAATATTTAATATACTAATTATTATTGTTTATATACTCTTCCAAGGAAGTACAATGTATTGATTATTTTCATGAAGTTAATGAACATACTTAAAATTAACTTATTTGGAAAATACAAAAGTTCATATTCATGTATGTAGTATATTAATATGACCATCATTAACTTCCTTAGTACCTTTTTAAGTAATAATCATTTGATCTCAAATTAGATTTGGAGTATTTAAAATGGAAATTCATATATAATCATCATGCAATAAAAAACAATGCGAATTGTGTCAAGCCTGCCATTTAGTTCATCTAAATCTCTTTTAGAAGCAATCAAATTATGTAATGGTAATAGAATATTGATGTCATTCACTTATATAATAGTTGTATAACATTGATGTGTTAGCATGCACCACTTATGTGAGTCTTTGCCTTTAAGAAAATATTACTTTAATTTTTCTAATAATCAAATAGTATGTTATCCAAAAGAGGATGTATGTGTAAATTGTCCCTCATGCAGTGAAAACTCATGCACCGTAATGTGTCGTCTAGTTCTAGATATTAAGCCAAGTAAAGTGTTGAGGTTGTAATGCCAAATAAATAATGATTATGGAACCTAAGTAGAATATAATTGTGTGATTATAAAAATTATATTTAAATTACTTAAGAGATTATTTAGTTATTGTGATTAAAGTTAAACTTGACTCATTATTTAATTTTGAATAATATTCAAGGAATAATTAAAATAGAAGAAAGTTAAAAATTATGAAAAATATATAAAACATAAAAAACAAGACAAATAAGCACAAAAATTTTAGGATTTATTAAGAAGCTTAATGACTTAAAATCCTTCTTGTTTTATAATAGGTTGTCGAGCTTCTACTCTCTCCAAAAATTTAATTTAATTTTAAATTACATCAACAAAATAATTTGAAATTCATTAATGTAAGTATTTAATGCACAAACTAGTGACTAAATATAACTTAATTTTATTTGATAAATTTAGCATTAATGATACCACCATATAAGTGAATTTATGAAGCCAAAAAAATCCCAAAGATCACATAGGGTTTTTAGCTAAATAAAATTAAGAAATGTTTTAAATTTTAAAATTTTAAATTTATTTTATTTAATTTAAGGTATGGTGAAATATTTAAATTAGATAGGAATGATTTAATCATATTTTAACACTCCTAAAATAACTAAAATTTTGGATATGAGAAACAATTTAAGAATCTTTTATTTGGTAAGAGCAAAATTGGTAAGTTTAATGCATGTAATAATTAAATAGTGCTTAATTTATGCTATATAATCTTGTAAATAAATATAGGTGATATTTGAACTATAATATATTATTCATGCATGGATAATGAAACTTAATTTAGCTAACATAATAACAATAAAAATTGAACCAAAATGAAAATGAAAAGATTTGTATGGAATTTAATTAAATGACATGGTGAATAATTAATTAAATGAAAGATTGTCATTACAATGCAAAATATACATATAATATAAAAATATATTTGCATAAACATGTTTTTATGATTATCATGAATTAAATGCATATTATTGTTTGATATTAAAAATTTTAATAAATTACTTAAGATGTATTTAATGAAGTCATAACGAAGTATCCACTTAACCTAATAATATATACATTATGAATAAAAATTGATTTTGCAACTATAACTATTAGAATTAATTTCACAATTTTGCATGAATAATCTATCAAATGATAAAATAATTTTTGAAATTATTTAAAGTTAAACATTTAGTTTAAAATTTAAATTATTATATAGTTAAGAATATTAAAGCTACCAAAATAAAAATGATATTGCTTGCGTGTCAAATTTAAAGTTAACAAATTATTAACAAAATTTTTTTTGATAATAAAAATCCTAAGATTAATTTCTTAGCTTAATAAATTTTTAAATCACCAGTCTACTAAAATTACTTGTGGGAGTTCAAGGACATATGATACACCTAAAATATATAGTGTTTTTATACATATTTTTATACTTATTTTTGAGATATTGTGCTTTAATGGAAGACATTTGTGTGTTTTTTCTTCAGGTACAACTAAAAAAGTGAAAAATCACAAAAAGAGTGAAAAATGATCAAATATGGAGCAAAAATACAAAAATGGTGCAAAAGTATTTTAGCGCCTAAGCACCAGATCTGACGTTTAAGCGCCGGTGAAATAGAAAAGGTCGCGCCTAAGCCCCAGAGGCCTCATGCTGAAGCGTCAGTGACAGTTACTTGACGGGTTAATTCATTTTGACGAATTTCGAAGGGACATTTGAGGCACCTATTGGCTAAAAATGGTAGTTATGACCACTAGAAACGAAAATATGGTTAACAGACTTGTGAAAGGAGACATCCCTTGGAGAATACATTGAATTTGGACACATTTTGAAGAGATACTAGCACCTTTTAGAAAATTATAAAAGAAGGAAGTTGAGACTTTAGAGAGTTCCTGAAATAATTCTTGGAGAAGCTTTTGGAAAGGCTGTTTGCGCATCTTTGGGGAAAGTTTCAGGCACCAAAAATCTACCTTTATTTTTCTTTTTGTTTCTAGTTTTATTTTGAGAGTTAAGAGTGTTGTAAGAAGAGAAGAGATTCAAAGGAACTTCAAGAGGAATTTTAGATAAGTTTTTTACTTTTTGTTACTACATTTGGTTTTAATTGAGACATCTTCTTGGTTTGACAATGATTTCTGCTTTTAAACTGAAATGTGGTTTTATTTTCTCTATAAATTCTGAGTAGTTTTCGTTATCATTTTCCTTAAAATGATAAGTAATTAAAGTATTGGATGGAATTTGTGGAGAGTATTGATCTTTAATGTTGGAAGAAGTTGTGATGATTTAACTCCATGTACTTCATTTACTTCTTGATTTGACCCATCGAGATTTTAAAATTTGTTGTGAGAACATGTAAGAGCAGGGATGGTATTATCTCAGTCAATAATTAAAAAGAATCACATGAGATTTTATGGATGAGAATGTAATTCGTACGATTGAGTGCAAATAAATATGGAAATAATCTATGAAGGGTGTAGGCTAGAGGACTTTAATGTGACAGGTTAAAGCCCCCAACTTGGTTTATTGTTTTAGGTTTTGATGCGAGATGTTCGCCCCCAGGTGGAGGGAATCGAGGGAACTCTAGAGTGAGAGCTGGTATCTTCCCTGCCTAGCTCGTGTTAGCCCCCTGGTGGAGGGAATCGAGGGAACTCTAGAGTGAGAGCTAGTATCTTCCCTGCCTAGCCGGTCTTTCAGATTATTCAAACTTTAAATTAGCAATGTTCTTTATAGCATCTATAGTAAGGGTAAAGAATAACATTGTTTCTATTTGGCACAACACAATTTTGCATACTTTCACAACAGAATTTCTATACTTGTTACTGATTCATGATAAGGAAAAAAATATTTCATATTTAGTGCTTCTTATCTTACAAGAACTCAAGTTATCTTCAGAAGTTGTTATTGTTTTGTCAAAATATCAAAAATGCCAACAAGAATTGAACTTTAATTACTGTGATAATATCATTAGTTTAAGTAATTGTCTTTTTAAAATAGAATTTTGTTACTTAATAGTGCATATTGTGAATAATCCCTGTGAAGATATTTGAGGCTTAATAAAAAAAGTTTTATATTACTTGATAACGATATGTATACTTGTGTAGTATCCCAATATATATATATAAATTAAAAAGTAGAATTCTTATTTTCTTCAGGATCAAGTTTTTGATGATGTTGCAAAGTAGAAAAGATAAGTGGAGAATATAATTGCATACATTGTTATATTGTTGAATAAGAACAGTTGGGATCAAGTTTTTGACGTCGTTGTTGGGGATTAAATATAAAAAAAATTAAAAATTAGGATTGTAATTTAGATTTCAATTGAAATTGGGATTGAAATTAAATTATAATTTAATTTAAAACAAAATTTCTGTTTTTAGAAATCCTTATTTAATTTAAGAATTTTTATAAGAAAATTTTAGTGTTGTGTTTTTATATCAAATATCTTATTTTTGTTTTATGTTAATGTATGTGTAGTTAAGGTCTGACAGGACTAGTGTCCTACGATTCCGAATTAGAAAGAATTGTTAAGAAAATCAGAAAAAAGCAAAAAAGTTAAAAAAATTTTAAAAATCTAAACAAATTACAGAAATGGCAGATCAAAATAATCAAAATGCTAAAATTTATCAAGAATTTAGATCATTAAGAGATTATGCTAACCCTACAGTGGATGAACTTCATTGTAGTTTTCAAAAACCTACTGTAGTGGCTAATTCATTTGAGCTTAACCTGTTATTATCCAAATGGTATCAAATAATCAGTTTGGGGGATCACCAACTGAAGATCCAAATTTACATCTTGCCAATTTTTTAGAATTTTGTGCTACATTTAAATACGATGGTGTATCAGATGATGTCATAAGACTTAGGTTATGTCATTTCTCACTAGGGGATAAAGCTAAGATATGGTTAGATTCGTTAGCACCTGGATCTATCAGAACTTGGGGTGATTTAGCACAAAAATGCCTTGTTAAATATTTTTCACCATAAAAAAATGCTAAGCTTAGAAATGATATTACATCTCTTAATCAGTTTGAAGGGGAATCTATTTTTGAAGCATGGGAACGATTTAAAGAACTCTTAAGAAAGTGTCCACACCATGCTATACCAGATTTAAACTTTTTTTTAATGGATTAGTTGGGTCTCTTAGATCTATTATTGATGTCGCTGCTAGTGGTTCATTGATGTCAAAATCATTTCATGATGCTTATGCTTTAATTGAAGAAATGACTACTAATAATTTTCAATGGCCTTCTGAGAGAGTAAATCTTAAAAAAGTAGCCAATATTCATGAATCTGATGCATTTACTATGTTAGCAAATCAAGTTGATGCAATTTCAAGGAAGTCAGACCAATTTGGAATGAATTTTTCTCAACCAATCTCCATGATTGAAGAAAATTCATTAGGCCTGATAATTTCAAAGAAGTTAGACCAATTTGGAATGAGTTTTTCTCAACCAATTTCCATGATTGAAGAGAATTCATTAGGCCAAATGGTAGATAATTATTCAAGGAAGTTAGACCAATTTGAAATGAATTTTTCTCAACTAAATTCTATGATTGAAGAGAATTCATTAGGCCAAATGGTAGATTCTCAAGCATCATTATAGACTTTGAATACCATAAAGAAGAAGCAGAATAACCTATATTCAAACTATTATAACCCAAGTTGGAAGAACCATCCTAACTTTAACTAGAATAATACTTCAGGTGGTAATAATCACTAATGGGGTAGCAACCAAGTAAACTCATTGGAAAGCTGGAACAACCAAGGGAAAAATAATAATAGATCTACTTCTTTCAATTTTCAACAGTAATCTATAATTTAAGGAGAAGAAGTTATCTATAGAAGAAGTGGTGTCACAAATGGGAAATCAGTGACAAAGTCAAGGAACTACAATTAGAAATATTGAGATTCAACATGGATAAATAGCAAATTCATTAAGTAATAGATCTCAAGAAACACTTCCAAGTAATACTGAAGTAAATTCAAAAGACCAAAATAAATATCAAGTAAAAGTTGTTAAACTTATAAGCGGAAGAGAGTTGGCAGGTAGGGTTCAAAAAGAAACTGAAGTAGAGAGAGAAGAAATTGAAGAATAAAAATAGGATGATACAAAAGATTTTGAAAGATCTATTTCTCCGCTGAAAATTGATTTAGAAAAATCACCACCTTCATTTCCTCAGAGTCTTTGTCAACAGAAGTTGGATAAACAATTTTCAAAAATTCTATAAATTTTTAAGAAGCTTACAATTAATATTTCATTTGTTGAAGCCTTAGAACAAATGCCAAGCTATGTAAAGTTTATGAAGGATGTTCTCAATAGGAAAAGGAAGTTTGAAGATAATAAGATTGTCGCACTTAGTGAGGAGTACAGTGCTATAATTCAAAAAAAGCTTCCTGAAAAGCTTAAAGATCTTGGTAGCTTTACAATTTCATTTGCAATTGGAGACAGATTTTATGGGAAAGTTTTATTTAATTTAGGTGCAGTCATTAACCTTATGTCATTATGAATATTTAAAATATTAGAATTAGGAGAAATAACCTCTACTACTGTAACTCTGCATTAGCATATCGTTCATTAACGTACCCTAAAAGAGTTATAGAAGATGTCCTAGTGAAAGTGGATCAATTTATCTTTCTTGTTGATTTCATTGTGCTTAGATATGGAGGAAGATAAAGAAATACCTATCATTTTGAGGAGACCTTTCCTAGCCATAGCAAGAGAAATAATAGATGTGCAGAAAGGGGAATTAACTATGCACATCAATGATCAAATGATTACTTTTAACATTTCAAGATCAATGAAGTATCCTGCAAGAGGTAAAGATGATGAATGCTATAGAATGGATGTTATAAGATATTTGAGTGAATGTCATTTTAAAATAAATTAGGAAGAAAAATTTGAAATCAAAGATTGAGAACACGAGCAATAAGAGGAATTAGATCAACTTGAAAATTTTTATAAGAAAAATTCAAACTATGTTCGAAAAAGTTTTAAAATCCTGGACACAACAGAAAAAGATAAATCATTTTATCCATCGATTGAAAATCCTCCAGAACTTGAGTTGAAATTACTTCCTAATCATTTAAAATATGTCTTTTTTGGTGATTCCTCTAATTTACCAGTTATAATTTCCTCAAAATTAACGATGGAAGAAGAATAAAGATTGCTGAAAATTTTGAAAAATTTTAAGAAAGCCTTTAGATGGACAATAGCTGATAATAAAGGAACAAATCCTTCAATTTATATGCATAGAATTCACATGGAAGAGAACTGCAAACCCAGGGCTGATCCTCAAAGGAGATTGAATCATATTATGAAAGAAGTTGTAAAGAAAGAAATTCTCAAGTGGTTAGATGCTTGAATTATCTACCATATTTCAGATAGTGCATGAGTTAGTCCAATTCAGTGTGTTCCTAAGATAGAAAGAGTAATCGTGACTGTAAATGAACATAATAAGTTAATACCAACAAGACAAGTCACATGGTGGTGAATATGCATTGATTATAGAAAATTAAATCTTGCTATTAAAAAAGATCATTTTCCACTATCCTTTCTAGATCAGATGCTGGATAGACTAGCTGGGCATAAATACTCTGTTTTTTTTTATGGATATACTGGTTATCACCAAATTTAAATAACTCGTGAAGATCAAGAGAAAACAACGCTTATCAGTCTGTATGGTGCATTTCCTTTTAGAAGAATGCATTTTGGTTTATGTGATGCCCCTGCTACATTTGAAGATGTATGATGGTTATTTTCTGTGATTTAATTGAAAAAGGGATTAAAGTCTTTATGGATGATTTTTCAGTATTTGAAAATTCATTTGACTTATGTTTATAATATTTAGCAAAAGTTCTTAAGCACTGTGAAGAAACAAATTTAGTCCTTAATTGGAAAAAATGTCAATTTATGGTGGCAGGAGGAATTGTATTAGGACATCAAATATCAAAAAATGGTATGGAAGTAGATCCTGCTAAAATTTCAGGTGATCACTAATTTACCTTATCCAACCAAAATGTAAGGGAAATTAGGAGTTTTTTAGGACATGTTGGATTCTACCGGCGATATATTAAAGGCTTTTCAAAAATTGCTAAGCCTTTATGCCATTTACTGGAGAAAGATGCAATTTTCAATTTTGATGAAGAGTGCCTAAAAGCTTTTAAGTTTTTAAAAGAAAAATTAGTCACTGCACCAATTATAGTTTCACCAGATTGGGGAAAACCTTTTGAACTGATGTGTGATGCTAGTGATTATGTTATTGGAGCTATTTTAGGACAAAGATATGATAAAATGTTCAAAATAATTTATTATGCTAGTAAAACTCTTAATGAAGCTCAAATTAATTATACAAAAACTGAAAAAAAGTTATTAGCAATAGTATATACTTTTGATAAACTTAGATCATATTTAATTGGAAATCGATGTGTAGTGCATACAGATTATTCTGCTATTAAGTACTTAATGAAAAAGAAGGATGCAAAATTTAGATTGATACGACGGGTTCTTCTTTTGCAAGAGTTTGATTTTACAATAGTAGATTGGAAGGGAACTGAAAATCAAATTATTGATAATTTGTATAGGCTTGAATTAGAAAAACTACTCTGTTTTGAAAAAGAAATTAATGAACATTTTCCTGATGAAAAACAATTCAACATTAATGAGTGGCATGTTTCGTGGTATGTTGACATTGTGAATTTTTTTATTAGTGATATTATACCCTATGAAATGGCATACCGACAGAAAAAAAAATTTATATCTGAAGCTAAAACTTATTTTTGGGATGACCCATTTTTATATAAACAAGGGAAGAGTCTTATTATTCGAAAATGTGTGCCTTTAGAAGAAACTTATGAAATTATCCAAAAATGTCATAATTCTGATATTGGGGGACATTATGGTGTTGATAAAACAACATACAAAATTTTACAATCTAGATTTTATTGGCCTACTATCTTTAGTTAATGCTTATATTAAAACTTGTGATAGATGCCAACGTATAGACAATATTTTTAGAAGAAATGAGATGCCCCTCAACTATATGTTGGAAGTTGAAATATTTGATGTTTGGGAATTAGATTTCATGGGACCATTTATATCATCTTTTGGAAATTTATATATACTGTTAGCAGTGGATTATGTATCCAAATGGATCGAAGTTATTGATTTATCTCGATGTGATGCTCAAAGTGTTGCAAAATTTTTAAGAGCGAATATATTTTATAGATTTGGGATGCCGAGAGTAATCATAACTGACGGGGGAAGTCATTTCAGAAATGTCATAATAGAGAAGTTATTAAAGAAATATCATATAAACCATAGAATTGCTACTGTTTATCATCCTCAGACAAGTGGTTGGTTGAATTATCTAATCATGAAATTAAAAGAATTATGAAAAAATATGTGAATCCAACAAAAATAGATTGTTCAGTCAAACTTGACAATGCTTTGTGGGCTTATAGGACTGCATATAGAACTCCTATAGGAATGTCCCCATATAGGCTATGAAACTTGTCATTTACTAGTTAAACTTAAGCATAAAGCATATTAGGCGATTAAAGAGTTGAATTATAATTTAAAGGATGCTGGTGAAAAAAAGGTTATTGCAATTAAATGAGCTTGAAGAAAAGGAATGAATCTCATGAGAGTGCTAAAATTTACAAAGAAAAGATGAAAATGTAGCATTATCAGAGGATTCTTATTAAAAATTTTCAACCAAGGCAACAAGTTTTGCTATATAATGCAAGGCTAAGATTATTTCCAGGCAAACTTAAGTCCAGGTGGATGGACCCATTTATTGTAATTAAAGTTTATCCATATGGAGATGTGGATATTAAAGATCCTAAATCTGAGAAAATAATTAAAGTGAATGGACATAGACTGAAACCCTATTTTATAGGGGATCAACTTAAATTAAATGATCGTATGATATTGGTTCAACCAAAATAAGCACTGGTTACGTCAGGTTGACAACGTAAAACCAAGCACTCTATGGGAGGCAACCCATAGTTATCAGTGTGCTTTAGTTTTAAGTGTTTTTTTATGGGTGATTAAGAAAAATTGGGGTAGTATTTTAAGATTATTATGTGTTAGTAATGATTTTAAGACTTTATGAAGTGACTTAGACATGTTAGAATGAGTATTTGGACGTTAAGTTGCCCAGTGCTAAATCAAGCAATGGCGTTTAAGCGCGAACGATAAAAAAACATGTGCAAATTTTTATTTCTAGAAGATTTAACAGCAAATTGGTTACTTAAATGTGTCATGACAGTTTTAGGATGTGTCTAGGAGTTATAGAAAGGATTTTGACCTATAAATAGAAGGGTTTTATAAAGGATTTTCACCACAATTCAAATTCCAACCCTAAAAGTCTAAGAGAAAGAGAGATTTGGATAAAATGTCTTCATGGAAGATGGATTTAAAGAAAAAAGAAGAGGATGTGAGGAATAAATTCATTAGGCAGAGTGCACAAGATATGTATAACAGTTTCTTAGTTATTAATATTGAAGGAATAACAGAAAAGATCAACAAAATTGAGGCTGACGTGGCTTCAATTGAGGCAAAGGTAAATGAAGTTAATGCACATCTAGAGCATATTGGATGGAAATTAAAAATGCAATTTAGCCATACCAGTTATATAGAGGAAGCAGATAAGGCGATGTATCTTAATCAGAAATGGATTGAAGAAGATTGTATCAGAGCTCGTCATCACCGTCCGTTTTATCAACTTTATATTCCAAATGCCCAAGGAGAGACTAATGAGAGACAGGAATTTGTTCCAACAAATGAAAAAGGGAATTAAATTCTATGTTAAGATTTACTTGTTAGGAGTTGTTTTATGTGTTAGTGTTAGGTCTTGTTTTAAGTGTTTATGTGATTATGTGTTTTATTGTGTAAGTTTGTTTAGTGTTTGTATTTAGGAAATTTTCTCATCCAAGAATCTTTGGAATGAGAATTATGTATTGTATATTGTTTTTAATAGTTCGTGAATGAATATAAGTGTTTGTTTGTGAAAATTTTTGTGTTACTTTTACTTTGAATTGAATTAGTAATATTAGAGAATTTTGAGAGAGAGGAGAGTTAAAGGAGAAGAAAATAGTTATTTAAGAGTTATAAGACCATTTAGGGGTGGTTTTCTTAGGCCAATAGTGCATTTTACTTAAGATTAAAAATATCAAAAATTGTGCACTGGCGCTTAAGCGCCACAACCCCAAGCTTAAGCGTGAGGCAACCCGAGAGGCAGGCACCTAAGCACCAAATATCCGTGCTTAAGTTCTAGTTCACAAAAGCTGGTTCGCAAACGGTTAAAAGTAAAAAATAACCCTAAAAATTTCCATTTTTGCTCCTGCCATCGTCTTCTTCCTTTCGAGTTCGTGATTTCAAGTTTAGGGCAAACCTTATTTTGAAGATTTCTTGGTGGGTTCGAGCCAAATTTGCTAGATTTGGATTCCTTGTGGTAAGAGCTTCACTTCTATGTAGAAATTTTGGATTTTCTCCATGTATTTTGAGTACATTTAGAGAAACCCAAAAATCACTATTCATGGTGAAAAGTGGAGAAAAATCTATGAAAATTATATAGAAATTGTAGTTTAAACTTATAGGAGTTGAGTTTAGTAGTTTAGACTTGATTCATGGATTTATTTTGGAATTTTTGAAAATTTTTAGAAATGGCACCAAGAATGAAGAGGAGCAAGGGGAAGTCCCATTTTGATTCGAGTAAATTTGTGAGTTCAAAAGCTTAAGATCGGTATAGTGATGCTCTACAATTACGAAAACTTATACAGGAGCAATATTTTAAAAATCTGGGAGGATCTGTTGAAGATTTAATTGTTTGTCGACAATGAAATGATTCTGTCATTTTTCTGTTGTAGTGGTGATTTCTGTAGTTCGAGAGTTTTATGTTAATCTCCCAGAGGCAGAAGAAAATCAAGTTATGGTTAGAGGAAAATCAATACCATTTTTGCCTGAGGTAATTAACATGTTTTACCAGTTTCTCACCGATACTTTGTGTTTTTATTTGAACTATAGTCCTACTGAGACGGAGTTGGACGAGATTATTTCATATTTGATTGTTGGAAGAGGGCTCTAGAAAAATACAAATGAAAGGCGAGTCAACTTTTCCACTTCAAAGTTAAATGCCACCTCAAAGGCATGACATTATTTTATTTCAGCTCGTCTACTGCCGACCAATCATCTCAGTGAAGTTACTAGAGAAAAAACAACATTAAATTATTGTATTCAGTAGCTTAAGCCTATCAACATTGGGGCACTTATCTACCAGACTATCATTAGTTCTACTACTGCTGCTGCTACTGCAGGTTTGGGATTTGAAATCTTTTCTTTGTGTGAGAAAACAGGAGTTAGATATGATAGTTGGGAAGAAATGTTGTAACCTCTCAATCCCATTACTAGTGCAAATGTGAAATCATATTCGGAGCACTCTATTTTTGGCTAGAGAGGAGGATTTTCATGGAGTTATGGAATGGCAACGTCTGCTGCTTTTGCCTCTGGTACTTCTACATCTAGACCATCTACCCGAGACCATCTACATCCGGAAGTCAGCCTACTGAATCTCAGGATCAATTATTGAAGAGAATGATGCATAATATCAATTTTACTATAGATAAGGTACAAAATTTAGAAAATTTTGTAGATCATATTGATGGATATGTCAGAAGACATAGTGATTATGAGGAGAAATTTCACTCATCTTTGGAGAGCCTCATTAGGGGTAACCAAGGAGTGGAATTTGTTTCATATCCAAAATATCCTGATTATGAGCCTGCAATTTTTTGGGATAACGATGACACTAATGATGATGATGTGGAGGAGGACTAAGGTTGTTTTAAATTTGTAATAATTTGAAGTATTGTATTGTGAGAACTTGCTACTGTTGTACTTTTTGTTGTTTTTGTTTTAGACCTATAGCTGTGTTGAGGTGTTATGTTTAATTGTTAATGTAATAGTTGTGTTTTGTGTTTTGTTTTTAGTATTGTGAGTAGATTTTGTGGTAGAAGTTGTGTGAAATAAGATGTGTAAGTGTGCTTTAGTTAGTTGGTATTAAACTTATTTTTGAGTATTGGGAAAGTTAAAAATCTTACTAGCTTTAGTTTTAACTTCAAATTCAAAAATTGCTACCCTATCTTTTCTTTTATATCAGTGTGTTTGTTTTTATTCTGAGATTGTGAAGTCAAAGTCAATGTGTTTGTTTGCTTATATGTTGTTACCCACTACTTAGAAGTCTTATGAATCTCTACATGTTAAATTAAAATTAAAATGATATAATTTTTATCAAAAATAATTTTACTCCTATTTTAAATTTTTGTACTTGTATCAATATGGTGTAAAAATTCTTGTAAGCATGCATTTTTATTTTCATTCCTGCTTATATATGTCTGTTGCTAAAATGTTAAAGCTTCTTTAAAATTTAAGTTGGGGGGGGGGGGGANGGGGGGGGGGGATGAAAAATATTTTCAAAACTTGAATTTTATTTGTTCTCAAATGTGCTACAAGTAAATTTGATTTGAAAAGACAAATGATCATATATATGAAGTTATATTAGGGAAGTAAAATCTTGATTATAGAAATGAGTAAGAAAGTTTAGTTAAAATTTTATAAGTGATGTAGAAAAATTTAAAGTTAAAAAGTTTTTAAATGTAGATATGATAAATATTGTGTAACTATCTTTAGTATGAGATATTGTATTTTTGAAAAATATGAAAAAATTAGACTTTTATTTTTGAAACTTAAATTTCTTTTATTAAAAATAATTTTCATAAGCTATTATTATATTTTTTAAGTAAAATAAAAATATCAATTCTTTACTTTAGGAAGGAAAGAGTGGAATTCAAAATTATTAAAGGCCTATCCAGATATAGTAATCTTTACCTAAAAAAAAGAGAAAAAAAGAAAAAAGAAAAAGAAAAAAAAAGAAAAAGTTGAAAAAGGGAGGAGAAGCTTGAGAATTAGTGTCTAATCAAAAATTGGTTCCACATCTGATCTTTTTTAAGTATAATACTTAAGAAACTCTTAAGTTTAAGGATATGATATAGTAAGTAAAATTATACTTAATAAAAATTTTTAAGTGAAGAAAATAAAATGCCTAAGTTCTATATTTGGAAAATCTACAAGTGTTTCTAAATTAGATAGGAACTCATATTTTTCATACTTATTCACTTTAAGGATTTATAAACTTTAAGTTGGTCTCATTCACTAGAATTTTTTCTAAATTAGACTACTATATTTCTAAAACAAAATTTTTGAACCCCTATGGAAACTCATATGCATAATCATACTTATTTTGTTTTTAAAGATTGAAGTGCCACTTGAGGCCAAGTAACATTTTAAGTTTAGGGGATTTTGATACACCTAAAATATTTAGTGTTTTTATACACATTTTTATACCTATTTTTGAGATATTGTGCTTTAATGGAAGATATTTGTGTGTTTTTTCTTCAAGTACAATAAAAAGGTAAAAAATGGCACAAGGAGTGAAAAAGGATCAAATATGGAGCAAAAATGCAAAAATGGTGTAAAAGTATTTTGGTGCCTAAGCGCCAAATCTGGGGCTTAAGCTCCGGTGAAACAAAGAAGGTCGCGCCTAAGCGTCATAGGCCTCGCGCTTAAGCGCCAATGACAGTTACTTGACAGGTTAATTCATTTTCACAAATTTCAAAGGGACATTTGAGGCACCTATTGGCTAAAGGGGGTGGTTATGACCACTAGAAACAAAAATATGGTTAAAAAACTTGTGAAAGGAGGCATCCCTTGGGGAATACATTGAATTTGGACACATTTTGAAGAGATACCAAGGCACCTCTTGGAAAATGATAAAAGAAGGAAGTTAAGACTTTTAGAAAGTTCCTGAAATAATTCTTGGAGAAGCATTTGGAGAGGCGGTTTGGGCATCTTTGGGGAAAGTTTCAGGCACCAAAAATCTACCTTTATTTTTTCCTTTTGTTTCTAGTTTTATTTTGAGAGTTAAGAGTGTTGTAAGAAGAGAAGAGATTCAAAAGAACTTCAAGAGTTTGGTGGAGGATTTGAGATAAGTTTTTATCTTTTTTTTTAACTACTTTTGGTTTTAATCGAGACTTCTTGTTGGTTTGACAATGATTTCTACTTTTAAACTGAAGTGTTGTTACTACATTTAGTTTTAGTTGAGACTTCTTGTTGCTTTGACAATGATTTTTTCTTTTAAACTAAAGTGTGGTTTTGTTTTCTCTATGAATTCTGAGTAATTTTCTTTATCTTTTTCCTTAAAATGATAAGTAATTAAAGTATTGGATGGAAGTTATTGAGAGTATTGATCTTTAATTTTGGAAGAAGTTGTGATGATTTAACTCCATGTACTTAATTTACTTCTTGATTTGACCCATCGAGATGTTAAAATTTGTTGTGAGAACATGTAAAAATCGGAATGATATTGTCTCAGTCAACAATTGGAAAGAATCACATGAGATTATATGGATGAGAATATAGTTCATATGATTGAGTGCAAATAAATACGTAAATAATCTATGAAGGGTGTAGAGTTAGAGGAATTTAATGTGACAAGTTAAAGCCCCAAACTTAGTTTATTGTCTTAGGTTTTGATACGAGATGTTAGCCCCTTGGTGGAGGGAATCAAGGGAACTCTAGAGTGAGAGCTGGTATCTTCCCTGCCTAGCCGGTCTTCAGAAATATTCAAACTTTAAATTAGCCAATGTTCTTTATAGCAACTCTAGCAAGTTTAAAGAATAATATTGCTCCTATTTGGCATAACATAATTTTATATACTTCCACAACAAAATTCTTATAATTTTTATTGATTCATGATAAGGAAAAAAAAATTTCATATTTAGTGCTTCTTATTTTACAAAAACTCAAGTTATCTTTAGAAGTTGTTAATGTTTTGTCAAAATATCAAAAATACAAAAAAAAAAAAATTGAACTTTAATTATTATGATAATATCTTTAGTTTAAGTAATTGTCTTTTTAAAATAGAAGTTTTTTACTTAATAGAGCATATTGTGAATAATCCCTGTGGGTTCGATATTCGGGGATTAATTAGAAAGTCTTATATTACTTGATAACGATACATATACTTGCGTAGTATCCCAATATATATATATATATANATGTAAGTTAATTTTTGAGAGTGTATATATATATATATATATATATATATATATATATATATATAAATTAAAAAATAGAATTCTTATTTTCTTCATGATCAAGTTTTTGGTGTTGTTGCAAAGTAGGAAAGATAAGTGGAGAATATAATTGCATACATTATTATATTGTTGCATAAGAACAGTCAAGACCAACAAACTAGATCTAAATAATTTCAAGCTTGACGTTCTTGATCTAGGAAAAGTATTTTGTCCCTAAAACACTTAAACAAAATGATAACACACTCAAATTAATTTTATTATCATCAAAATCTATTGGTGAATCATGGGCTTCATAAAATCTATGAAAATATTATATAAAAGGCATGGTCATTGAAAGCCATATAGAAGATGGTCATATCATTAAAGTAGAATCATGTCAATGTCTTATTTAGTGTAGTCTAAAAAAGAATCCTATAAAATATGCATTCAAAATTTCTTCAAGAAAAATTTAATGGCCCTTTGTTTAAATTAAAAACATAGAGATTGATTAAAAATATAGAAGAAATTTTAGGGATAAGGCCTCCAAAGAGTCTAATGAAACTTTGTTCTTTTTTAAGGAAAGCTTATATTTCTTATGAGATTCATATCTGATTTTACAAAAAAGTTCTAGTCTTCTACTAATTTGGCAAAAATGAATGCTCATTTCTTCTGAGATAAAGTATGTAAAAAAGCTTCTAATGATCTTCAACAACACATGTTAAATCCATCAGTAATAGTAACCTTAGTTCTATGGAGAGCTCCTATTTTGTATATCATAATGTTGGATGAGTTAGTTGTAGCATTATTTGCTCAAAATAATGATAAGGGCATAGAAAATACTTTTTATTATCTTACCCAATATTTACCCTAACTTAGATGATATATCCACTAAATGAAAGTTAATATTTGGTGATGATGTTTAGCAAAATTTGAGACGTTATGTATTATCATATTATATGAATATAATCTTAAGGGTAAAACCCATATATTATTTGATGACTCATCCTATTTTAGCTTGTTGTTTAGACAAGTCATTTATGATATTACTGCAGTTTATAAATAGATATATTCTTCTAATGACCCTTTAAGAGCCTAGCTTTTTGTTGACATCTTAGTTATCCTCTAATACCAATTAATTTTGTTCTTAATAATAACTTTTTGGATGAGCATATCTAAATTATTGATCCTCAAACATGGAAACTTTACTTTCATGAGGTATCATCATTAAAAGAAGACCCACCTCAACCAATCCCTACAATTAAAGTTGGTAGTTTTATTTTTGCATACCCTAAAAATGGTGTTCATTACTATTCATAAGATTTGAAAGAGCCGTGTACCAACAATAAGGTACAATAAGAAGATTAAATTTTAGTTTTAAAAATCACCATTATTTTAAGATAAAAAATTAAGCTTTATAGTTATTCTCAATTTGTTATTAGTCAAGTGATGAGGACATAGAAATTTCTTAAGACCAAACATTTACTTTATTATAAATGGTTTATGGCCATGTTGAAATAAAATCCTAACAAGATATTGAATAAAATATTTTGTTCTATTAATAGCAGATTAGATGCTCTTTCTAAGTTAGCTAAAAAGCTGTCTAATGTAAGTGAAGACTATGTTGTAGTAGTGATCTAGAATAAAAGGATCATGTGTACATTGCTTTTTTTAAGAACACATTTTCGTGTGGACCAGATGCTTTAGTGTTATCAATTGTACATGATGAGTGAAAAAATTATATTATTGACTATTTAACCAAGACAAGACTCTTAGATGATTTTGTTTTAGCAATTCAAATGCAAAAGAGATCATTATCATTTATGCTCATAAATCATGTATTAAATTGATGCTCATATGATCAAATATGGTTGTTTTACCTTGGGAAATATAAAGCTCACAGGGTCATGAGTGAGGTGCATGGGTCTTATCAATCTGGCCCAAAGTTGATATTAGAATTAAAATATATCATTATTATGACCTTCAATGACTCCAAATTTCATTAACTATGCAAAGAAGTGTTGTTAATGTCAGCTTTTTACTCCATTTTTGCATCAACTACTAGTTATTTTGTATCTTGGGGTAGCGTCGTGACCCTTTAAAACTTTGAAAACTAAATCATATGTCACATTGAATCCCCTTAATGTAAAGCCCATAGATTTATAGTTGTAGCCATGGATTATTTTTATAAATGGGTAGAAGTCATTCCTTTAAGAGAGGTTAAGGAAAAAAAAACACTTCACTTTTTTAATGATTATATCATCTATAGATTTGGTGTGCATCATTAGTTAATATATGACAATGTTTAGCTTTTTAAAATACCAAGAGAAATAGATTTATCCATCACTGTCAAACCAGTTGGTGATATTATGTATTATTTTATCCAAAGGCTAATGCTTGGTAGAAGCTTTTACCAAGACTTTGGTAAATCTTATTAAGAAACTCCTTCATTATATTAAGAAGGAATAACATAATAAACTTTCGGAGACATTATAGTTGTCATAAAACTTATAATTGCACTCCCATATGCTTTACTCCTAATGCATTGACATTTGGGTCTAAGGCAATGCTTCCATTAGACATCGAATTTCCTTCATTATGCATTTCATTAAAAATCAGCATAACCAATACTCAAAATACCATCATTAATTAAAGGAGTTGAATAATTTAGATGAGCTTAAACTCTTTGTCGAACAAAATTTTGAGTTATAATGAGTTCATATGATTAGAGACCATGGTGACTTAAGTAGAATGCGAACATTTGTTATGGGAGAATTAATTAATTATGGAATGTTGCAACCAACTTGGAAGGGACTCTCTATGATTGAAAAGTTCTATAAATGAGGAGCCTATTTATTAATTGACGTAAGAGGTGACCTTCCAATTTCACTCATTAAAGGAAGACATTGGATGAAATATTACACTTAAGAAAATTATGAATTAAATTTCTTTTGAAATTTGATGTATATAATGTGTTGTGTTTATGCATCACATAATGTATCTATGCAAATTAAAATGCAAAAAAATTATAACTTTTATAATGTGAGTAAGAAAACATGATGTTCAAGGTGGTCATTTTTTTAACTTAATGTCTTTTACACAAGGATATGTTGATTTAATAATATGGATTTACTTTGAGAAATTATACTGAGAGAAGGTAAGATGATCACATATTAACGTAAACATCCTTATGTCATGCAAATCCAATCTTTTAAGAACTTAATAAGAAAAATAGAAAGTTTCTCTCATATTGAATATTTTTTTGGATGCATCTTTGGACTATGTCTATATTAATAAAACCCATTAATTTTATCATAGTTACTTCTCTTTGAGAGAACTTTTGAGAAGCCAATTCCACCATACAAACACAGGTTTTCTACTTGAAAAGTGCCAAAATTCTTAGTGGATACTTTCAATAGTCTAATTTACTCTCAATTGAAGTTAAGCAGATTATATATCAACATCCTATCACTTTGAAAGATGCTTTATCAAAAGACATCAATTATTTTTGTTCACAATGATTTATCTTCTACATTAAGACTTAATCACCCTGATTCATGAGCTTTCTTTTAGATTTGAAATTATTTTATATTAATTGATTGATTGATGTACACTAAAGCATGTCAGAGCCTAGATTAATCTAGGTAATTTAATTTTTGGTTAAATTCTATTGGACTTGTCCATCTATATGTAATTGAATGATTGGCATGGGACATGCCTTAGCTGATCTAAGCATTTTTATTATTGATCATCACCTCAGGATATGACATCTTCACATAAGGGCCTTCTATCCAATTAATTGATTCATGATATGTCATGGTTAGTTAGATCATTTGGCACAAAATATGCCCTAGACGATTTGAACTCTTAATTTTTGATGAGTTAACATATAAAATGTTAGTATTACTTTAATCATTATGTGTAGTGATATTTGGAGTAGGGTATACGCTATCAAACAAAATCTTCCACTCAACATAGGATATGCCCTAACTATTCTAGGTTTATTTAAGTTAATCATTGATGTAGGACATGCCTTGATCACATAAAAGCCTTCTATCTAGTTGATTGATGTAGGGCATACCCTGGTCAATTTGATAATTCACTTGATAATTGTTCATTGATATACAATATGCCCTAACCATATAAGGGTTTTATATATAATCAATTGATGCAAATGCCTATTTATTTTGATCATTAGACATAAGATATGCTCAGGGTAATTTCATCTCTTAGCTATTGATAAGTTGATGCAGACTATACGTTAGTCGATTTGATCACTTTGCCTTGTGACTCTTAATATAGGATATGCCTTAGTCTATAAGATACTACCCACAATATTTAATTGGCCTTGGCTATTTTAATCCATTTCTCTTATAATAAAGTTAGACATGATACTTATTTTCATAGTAAAGGGCCTGTATGACAACAACTTTAGAGCAAAAATTAATCTGGATGTAGGCTAAATTTTTTCAAACGGTCATTTTGGACCAAAAAAAAGTTGTGGATTTGATAATTCCGGATTTCACAGATTTAGTCTTAAATCCGGGATTCACTAAATCCCATGAATCGGTTGATTTACAGGATTTGGATGAAGAAATATTCGGTTTGTTCTACTTACATGCCAAACAGTTATGTTGAATTTCAATGATTTAGTAAATTCACTACTAAATAATATTTCAAACTTAAACAATTCATGATTTACTAAATTCGAATTTATTGAATTTACTAAATCTTCATAGCTTTAAATGTTAGCCCCCAAAAAAAATTTAAATTTCTAAAAAAATGGGAGTGGACGAGAAAATGTTTATTTTTTTAAAATATTTTTTCTTCAGCACAGATACGGAGCACTGAATGCAGAGCCTTGATTTCTCAGAAGACCCGACCCTTCGTTTCGATTCGCAACCGTGTCTGACGCTTTGCCAATCAGCAGGAGAAGCGCGGCGGTTGCAGGGATGGTAGTCATGTCGAGCAGCAACNAAACGAATGCATCACTGTTCGTGTTTAGCTCATTTAACTAACGGAACGAAAACAATTTATTCACATCCTCATTTATTTATCGAATGAATCTAATACAGAAGATGAACCGAACACGAACTGTTTGACAGATCTACTCAGAAGACCCGTCCCTTCGTTTCGATTCGCAACGGTGTCTGACGCTTTGCCAATCAGCAGGAGAAGCGCGGCGGTTGCAGGGATGGTAGTCATGTCGAGCAGCAACTCCTTCGCCAAGGAGATGGCAATACGAAAGCGAATCTCCAACATGTACGCCGCCTCTCCTTTCCTCCTATTTATCCTTTCAATTTACTAGTTGCTTTCATTATTCTACTGCTTTGTGAAGTTCATCTTTCTAGCGCTGGAAAATAAGAAGTCATGTTGAATAAGAGCGAAGGGAAGAAAAAAGAAATGTTAGAATCTTTGTTCAGGTCTAGTCATGCGCCAGCCTTTTGAGGATTTACAGTAAACTAGGGTAATGTAAAAGCTGAATTANGCTATTTATCCTTTTAATTTACTAGTTGTTTTCATTATTCTACTGCTTTGTGAAGTTCATCTTTCTAGCGCTAGAAAATAAGAAGTCGTGTTGAATAAGAGCGAAGGGAAGAAAAAATAAATGTTAGAATCATTGTTCAGGTCTAGTCATGCGCCAGCCTTTTGAGGATTTACAGTAAACTAGGGTAATGTAAAAGCTGAATTAAGAAAGCTCTTAGTTTTCAAGTTTCTGCATAATCCCTAGCTTTTTCCCAGATTTTGCTCTCTGCTTCATGATAATTAGAGATTTGGTTTGTTGCTTTGATGCTATGTTATTTTTTTAAGTCGGTGATAATAATTACGAATTTGCTGCAATGTCTTCTGGAGTTTGCCATGGCCACCTATAACGACTGTTTGGTAATGGTTCAAGAGTTCCTGTTTAATTGAGGAGGTTGCTGGTCGAACACTCATACTTAAATTCAACCATTCTTTCTTATTAAACCCCCTTGGATAACATAGCTTTAGAATTAGTTGCAGTTTCAGCGTGCGCCCTCTTGGATAACATAAGTTCAGAATTAGTTGCAGTTTCTGCGTGCAACATGTGTGTCACATCATAATTTGTGTAGTTGATTAATATAGGTAATGTTAGGTGTATTGTACTGAACAGCTTGCCTTAAATACAACCCATATGATAAGTCAGCATTTTGTTTGCACCGCGATTGTAGAATTTAGCCCAATATTTTTTAGTAGAAAGTAATATTGCTTTGGCATTTTTATAACTTGAGCGATGATCTGCTGGATGCTCTACTGATTATTATGAATGGTAAAACGAAACTCTAATAGGTACTGGCATCATTTGGCAACTTTGTTGATGATGGAGACTATTTCACTGTTGTACGTGAAGGATTGTTGCATATTTGGGCCCAGTTTGTTGCTTTTGAAGGCAATCTGTCTAGTTTCTTGGTACAATAATGCACTTTCTTCCCTGAGATATTTGTGTTCAATGGTGAAGGGCTTAGTGAACTCTAAAAGGGCAAGTGTTGGAGGTTTGTCAATGTTTGCTTGAGTGTCGCTAAAGCTTGTTTGGCTATCAATGTTGTCATGAAATGGCTTGCTAAGCTTGGAGTATCGAAAGACTGTCAGACAAAAACTCATAGTTTAAATACCATAACAATTCAAATTTTTTTTTTTATTTCTTTTTTTCTTTTCATATAAAATTTTTAGTATCACAAAGGAGCCAACAAACCATAAATCCTTATTTAGCATAAAGATGTTCACATATATACATATATCTTAAAATAAAACAATTATTAAAAGACATTTGAAACAAAAAATATTGAAGTTTTTTATACAAGTAACAAAACTATACTAGTAGCTATTGTTAGTTGATTCACGCCATTAGCATATAGAACCATACATTTTCATCCATCTACTTCAAAAGAGATTCCTAAAAAATATTTATCAAACTAAAGGGATGAGTTATTCATATATAACTCACTGCTTACATTATAATTATAAACTAAATTATTTAGAGCAGAGAGAAGAACCATACATGCGAATCATCAAACTTAGCTGCATGGGAATGAAAGAACTTTCTTTTCTTTGCAATAACTATTATGAACTTCAAAATTGCTTTGTAGTTAGTTATGTATAGTAATAGAATCATCACATTCATCTGAACAGTAAGGGTTGGAATGTGTATTGAGCTTTTTGTTTTATAGAGCTTTAAATTTCATAAATTATTATTTTAGCCTATACTTAATATATCTGTCTTAGGAACATCATCTAAAAATTTAA
>JXCR01147708.1:69929-105988 GCA_002079205.1 Phalaenopsis hybrid cultivar
ACTAGTCTCTCTCTTGTTTGCCTCTTCTCCACTTCCACTTGCTCGCCTCATAAGTGCTTGAAACTTGCTTTCTTTGATCTCGTTCGATTGAACCAACCTAAAGGTCCAATCTCCCTTTTGATTTTTTATTATAAATTTTTTTTTAAAAGGACTTTCTTATTTACTTATAATAAATTAACAACCTATTAAAAATTGAACAATTGACATATTGAATTAAAATTTTCTGTCCTTGACTAGATAAATTCTTAACATTATCCAATAATTTTAACTAATTGATTTTTTTTATTAATTAACTTATTAATGTCTTGGTTATTTACATATGTCCATGAAGCCATCACATTGTAGCCTTGTTATGTGTAAGTTGACAATGTTTGCGAAATCACAAACAAACTTTTATAAATGCTCAACTAGTTTGAGGAACCTTTGGAGGGCTTTGAGATTATGCAGAAGTGGCCAATGGAGAACGATGTAAATCTGGCTGTCATCTTTTTGGACTACAAATGGTAGAAAAAAAATTGTCTTTAGTATTGCTTTGTGATTGTCTGAACAAATATTTGAAACATTTGAAGTGAAATTTGCTGTCTATTAGGAATATGAAAATTAAATCCTAATGATTAGAATGGTAATTGTTATAGATAAGAATGTCGTCAAAGAATACGATAACAAATTTTCTAAAGTTTGGTTTGAGTATTTTATTCATGATATTTTGGAATGTGGATGATGCATTTGCCAAATTAAATAGCATTACTGTGAACCGTAGTGGCCATCGTGGGTTTGGAATCTTATTTTGTGGACGTCATCTTTTGTCTTTCGAACATGAAAATATCAGAGTCAGAGGTCGAGTTTGGAGGAGTTTGTTGTATCTTGTATTTTTTCAAGCATCTCATTGATTGTTAGAATTAGTCAGAAATTGTTGCTTGGTTTAAGGCTCGATGGTCAGCATAAAAATTCTAATTGCTGTCCTTTTTTTATTTGCAAGACAGAGGTCGAGTTTGGAGGAGTTTGTTGTACCTTGTATTTTGTCAAGCATCTCATTAATTGTTAGAATTGGTGAGAAACTGTTGCCTGGTTTAAGGCTCGATAGTCAGCATAAAAATTCTAATTGCCGTCCTTTTTTTTTATTTTCAAGGCTGGCGATGAAAAGGAATTGAAACTTGGTAGTAGAATCACGAAACATGTCGTTAGAAATTTTTTCTATGGTGGTTTTTTGAAAATGCCGATATTAGCATGGTCAATTGAAGGGGTGTTTTTTTTTTACATGTATCCAATGATCATCATTGAGATATGGCGCAACCTGTGTAACTTCCTCTTATAGTTATGTGTGTCTGCTTAACAAAATCAATTGAGTGCCATCAACAACAGTAATTGCGGAAAAATGTGACAGCGATAAGAAACAAGAATAAACTCAAATGATTCTAAGAAACAAGAATAAACTCAGATGTTTCTATTTGTAAGTGACAAGGTTTGGTCAACAATGAACATAAAAGACACAGGTATAAAATGCGTAATCAATGAACAAGAACCACCATAGCGTAGACAGAATTCAGTTTTTCCCATGACAACAAAAATAAAACGACTCTATTCGATTCTAACACTAACTGTTCACAACACAACTAATCTGAACTTAAATAACTCCTAGAATTTTTATCAGAACCAACAAAATTGGCTCAANGTGTGTGTGTGTGCGCGCGCGCGCGCCCACCATATTCTTGCTTCACTTTTAAAATTTCAATAAATGTGCATATATCAATTTATTTCATGACTTGGAGATATAATGAGATTGTATTTATTCAGTAGTAGATAGAGGTAAAGTGTTTCATATGAGAAAAATGCATAATATGAAAGAATGAACTAGTATATATATGAATGTTTGTATATGCATAAATAAGAGTTCACTCTCTTATGGTGTAGATAGACGATGCCAATGTACTAGCGTGCATAGAGATTTTCCTAACACCCCAACAATTGTGACGTTAAATCGTTAACCGTTGTGCCGACGGGACAATACCGGTCAGGGGCGAGTATGCACCTTTTCACCTCAAACAATCATATAAATATTATCACGAACCGCTGTGATGACAGGATAATATCGATCAAGGGCATGTTTGACTATATTTTGACGGTGTTTCTAAGACAGATGTAAATGTTAATGGTTTAAAGTTAAAGTAAAGTCAAGATTAAACCTTGAATAGTTAAAGTAAATGCATATAAAACTTTAATATTATTTTCATTGAGTAATATAATGAACACGTATATTAGATTATTTTAAGACTTCATATAGTAATATATGAAATATCAGCATGCATATTGTTTTATTTTCCTTTGGTTACCATAGTTTAGAAGTATAATTGCTCCTTATGTTTTTGAATTTTTTTTTCAAATTTTAAACTTTTAAATAAGATTAATAGAAGTGGAGCTAATGTGTACAGGAAGAGAGAACATCAATCGGAAAGATAAAACTTTTACTTGCTAACTAAATAACTTTTTTTAGTTGTTTTTTTTGAATATTTGAATATTAAATTGTTAGTAATAAAAATAGAAAAATAAAGAATAAATTTTCGCTATTCGGCCGTCCGTTTTCGTCTTGGTTAATTCTAAGCCCCGGGTTGAAGGACAAACATTATATTGAAGATACATGGTTTGCTAGGGCTGATTTACAAAAGATGAAGTCTGATCTTGTATATGAACTATTTAAACATCAACTCTTTCGAGAAGTGTTTTCTAAGATCAAGGGAAAATGATACATCACTTGGATTTGTTGGACAAACTAGTTGTAAGAATTTAGAGTAATAGGATATATGCACCAATCACAATTGGCATGATGAGGACTTCTGATTAGGATTTTTTTGTTGACGTTCTTTTTTTGTGTATAAGGCAATTCTTTTTGTGTTATCAATTTATGTGAAGAAAGTGCAANCTTTGTTTACCATAGTTTAGAAGTATGATTGCTCCTTATGTTTTTTAATTTTTTTTTGCAAAATTTAAACTTTCAAATAAGATTAATAGAAGTGGAGCTAATGTGTACAGGAGGAGAGAACATCAATCGGAAAGATAAAACTTTTACTTGTTAACTAAATTATTTTCTTTAGTTGTTTTTTTTTTTTTGTGAATATTTGAATATTAAACTGTTAGTGATAAAAATAGAAAAATAAAGAATTAATTTTCTCTATCTGGCCGTCCGTTTTCGTCTTGGTTAATTCTATGCTCTGGGTTGAAGGACAAACATTATATTGAAGATACATGGTTTGCTAGGGCTGATTTAGAAAAGATGAAGTCTGATCTTGTATGTGAACTATTTAAACATCAACTCTTTCGAGAAGTGTTTTTCAAGATTAAGGGAAAATGATACATCACATGGAATAGTTGGACAAACTGGTTGTAAGAATTTAGAGTAATAGGATATATGCACCAATCACAATGGGCATGATGAGGACTTCTGATTAGGATTATTTTGTTGACGTTCTTTTTTTTTGTATAAGGCAATTCTTTTTGTGTTATCAATTTATGTGAAGAAAGTGCAAATTTAAATTTCATTGAAATTTAAATTTGGAAATTTTGAGAGAATAATTTATAAAATCATGAGAGGAATAATTAATTGTATAAATTTATGTAATTAATTTTTTTTTCCATGTGAATTCCTTTCAAATCTTGGCTGCTCCTCTCTACCTTGTTTCCTTTTTTTTCATTTAATTGTAGGGTATGTATCGAACTTAATTGTTGTTACATGTGAAAAAAATGGAGTATCTTCCACGATTTGGAGGCTTGGCGGCCGGCCAAATCAAGTGGATATTTGCTGACCTTCCACAACCCTAATTGTTTTGGTGAGTGATAGATTTGTTTTATCTATATATTTTAGTTTTCTCTTGCTAGGAAAATCTTACTCCAGCATTCTATTTCATCTCCAAATTTTCACTATAATTTCATCCAGCAATATCGTAAGCAAAACTTTTCATAGAGCAATCTTGGACTTCTTTCAAAAAATATCTCAGCCAAGACATGGGCAAATTAGTCCTACTATAGTTTCCTGGGCTTTTTGGTCACCCTAAGCAATCTTGGAATCTTATGAAAAGCTCTAGATCCAACTGACAAATATTTCTTACCATTAACAAGAGGTTTCTTAATTTTTTCCAATCTTTAAACCTCNCCATGGGCAAATTAGTCCTAGTATGGTTCCCTGGTCTTTTTGGTCACCCTAAGCAATCTTGGAATCTTATGAAAAGTTCTAGATCCAACTGACAAATATTTCTTACCATTAACAAGAGGTTTCTTAATTTTTTCCAATCTCTAAACCACTTCCAAAAGTTCAAACAAAAACCTAGTGTCCAGACTGCATTCCTGCATGTGATAATCTTTTATTAAAACTTATAGGACAAATCAAACAATTATAAAAAATTATGAAACTTTTCATATCACATTTAGGCATCCTAACAAAAAATTTTCAAGTATTTTCAAGCGTAGATTATTTTTTTTTCTCAATTAATTAAGCTAAGTCCAANGTCAATTAATTAAGCTAAAGTCCAACCAAGGGTTTTCATGTTTAGCCTCTTCTTTGCTTGGCCGACCTAGAACTTGGGATTTTATGTAGTGCCCCTCATCTAAATTCTAACCTGTTATTTCCACTCCTAAAATAATACCTCTTGAATCTTTCCAAATCAATACACCCATCACTCAAAAGCAAATCCTATGCTCTCAACCATTTGTGACNTCTCAATTAATTAAGCTAAGTCCAACCAAGGATTTAAATGTTTAGCCTCTTCTTTGCTTGGCCGACCTAGAACTTGGGATTTTATGTAGACCCCCTCATCTAAATTCTAACCTGTTATTTCCACTCCGAAAATAACACCTCTTGAATCTTTCCAAATCAATACACCCATCACTCAAAAGCAAATCCTATGCTCTCAACCATTTGTGACATAAGAGAGAAAAAGTGAGTGTTATTGGGCATGTGGGATAATGTGTGGTTTTAGCTTTTCGTGATTGAGTATAGTGATCAGCACTACAAACTAACAAAGTCAAATGCACATGTAAATGCCGGAGCAATATGTGCATGCAAGTTTGGCAGGTTGTGGAAGCAGCAAGTGGGGCAATGCAATTCAAGTGAGCACGATGAGTACATCTATAAATGCAACCAGGACAATGCAAGAGAAGGGAAGAAAATATGGGCATTGAAGTAGGATGAATGGTTTGAAGATGCAGGAGTTCTTGAGAGAAACTTCACATTTATTATTGATTTAAATGAGAGGACCATATACATACACATACATACATACATACAAGTGAAGTACAAAAGTATGAAAATATGTGGCAAGTATATTCAATTATATGGTTATAAAACCCTACAAAAAGATATTTTCGAATTTAGTGTTTTTTAAAGATAACACATTCTAGTTTTGTTGTTTTCTTATAATAGCATTCCTAATCATAGTCCTTTTGCATGAATAAACTTTTGGAGAAATAATTTCTTTGCCATTGTGCTAGCTTGTCGTGATGGTTTCTAATAAGAAATTAGAAGATTGGAGAAATTGTTGTCTGTGACTGTGTACAACCCTATCATTCCATATTATTTGATTTGGTTGTGACTTTTCAAATTGTTTCCAGTATTTTTTGAATCAAGTTAAAAAAAAAAAGCANGCTATGCAAATATACCAAAAAGCATACAATGCATCATTTAAGTGCACTAAATGGCAGACAAATGCATCATTTACATGATAAAAGATTATGTAAATCTGTCCATGAATGCATTTAAAATTTTGAGAAATACTAAAAGTCATTCACTCATTTCAAAACAAACGTCAAATTGTTAAATATTAATACCTTTGCATATGCGCCAATTACTAAGCTAAATGCTTGAATTTAAAATCTGAAAGTATTGCATTAAATAACATAAAATGAATCTGAATTGCTCTTACTCCAAAAACCTGCAAATATTTTAAAAGATATGTAAATATTTAACANAATACCCATACATAATATATACATACAAGTGAAGTACAAAAGTATGAAAATATGTGGCAAGTATATTCAATTATATGGTTATAAAACCCTNCATACACATACATAATACATACATACAAGTGAAGTACAAAAGTATGAAAATATGTGGTAAGTATATTCAATTATATGGTTATAAAACCCTACAAAAAGATATTTTCGAATTTAGTGTTTTTTAAAGATAACACATTCTAGTTTTGTTGTTTTCTTATAATAGCATTCCTAATCATAGAGTCCTTTTGCATGAATAAACCTTTTGAGAAATAATTTCTTTGCCATTGTGCTAGCTTGTCATGATGGATTCTAATGAGAAATTAGAAGATTGGAGAAATTGTTGTCTGTGACTGTGTACAACCCTATCATTTCTTATTATTTGATTTGGTTGTGACTTTTCAAATTGTTTCCAGTATTTTTTGAATCAAGTTAAAAAAAAAGCATAGAAAGCCTTCACCAACCAAAGCTACGCCAATTAAAATTAAACCGGTTGAATAGACTACNCCATATTTTTTGATTTGGTTGTGACTTTTCAAATTGTTTCCAGTATTTTTTGAATCAAGTTAAAAAAAAAGAGCATATAAAGCCTTCACCAACCAAAGCTACACCAATTAAAATTAAACCGGTTAATAGACTACATTCAGTTTGATCAGTTTAGTTTCTAATTCTTATGATCTTTTTAAGTGAGGCCAGTTATCAAGCTAAGGGAGGTGTTGTTCATGTTTCAGAATGGTCCATTGTTGGGTATGACATTTTTGTTGTCAATTAACTTCATAAAATCATGTAGGGCACTGAACGTCATTTTACTTTTAAGTGTTAATCATAATATGCACATGCTATAAAAATTTGAAGGAACATATCAGCATATTAGTTCTCTTATCCAACACTGAATAAATAACCTGGAGATGAAGTTGAAATTCGCATTTGATGGCAAATAGCTTGATATGAACATAGAAATATAAAAATAAGTAATGTCATGTTGCAGCAAAGTTTTTTTTTTTTATATATATATATAATTTTTATTTTATTGATGAGCCACTGGGATTATGGCCCTGAAAGCATTAAACGTTTGAATCAACTAAGAGCAACATAGAAATCCATTTATTAAAATTGTTTTTTGATATGCCTTTTTTTTTTAACCTAGTTGCCTATTTTGACCTTCAATTTTTTTTTCCTTTTTCTCATTTCAATGGTTGTTCTGCGTTTGGGTATTGAGTCAAGTTGGAAAGGCTAACTAGCTTTTTGTCAAACTTGTTGATCTCTCTTAAAGTTCTTATTTGTCCTAAATTTNTTTAACCTACTTGCCTATTTTGACCTTCAATTTTTTTTTCCTTTCTTCTCATTTCAATGGGTGTTCTGCGTTTGGGTATTGAGTTAAGTTGGAAAGGCTAACTAGCTTTTTGTCAAACTTGTTGATCTCTCTTAAAGTTCTTATTTGTCCTAAATTTAATTTGATGTGCATGCTTATTTGTGTTTTTAAGTTGTTTTGCCTTGATGTATGATTGTCATAGCAAGCTGGTTTATCTCAGATAATGTTTTCTTTCTAAGCTTTCTTGATATGAAACCCATTTTTTCTGTAGCCCATCAGATGCATCGTTCCATAAGGAATATCTTCCAAGACAATAATACACTATTAAATCAGTAACTCTCTTGTTGCAAAGTCTCTTTTACACGCATTATTTTTCTTTTATATTTTNTGGTATGACATTTTTGCTGTCAATTAACTTCATAAAATCATGTAGGGCACTGAACGTCATTTTTCTTTTAGTGTTAATCATAATATGCACATGCTATAAAAATTTGAAGGAACATATCAGCATATTAGTTCTCTTATCCAACACTGAATAAATAACCTGGAGATGAAGTTGAAATTCGCATTTGATGGCAAATAGCTTGATATGAACATAGGAATATAAAAATAAGTAATGTCATGTTGCAACAAATTATTTTTTTTTTTTATAATTTTTATTTTATTGATGAGCCACTGGGATTATGGCCCTGAAAGAATTAAACGTTTGAATCAACTAAGAGCAACATAGAAATCCATTTGTTAAAATTTTTTTTTTATATGCTTTTTTTTTTTTCTTAACCTAGTTGCCTATTTTGACCTTCAATTTTTTTTTTCCTTTCTTCTCATTTCAATGGGTGTTCTGCATTTGGGTATTGAGTCAAGTTGGAAGGCTAACTAGCTTTTTGTCAAACTTGTTGATCTCTCTTAAAGTTCTTTTTTGTCCTAAATTTAATTTGATGTGCATGCTTATTTGTGTTTTTAAGTTGTTTTGCCTTGATGTATGATTGTCATAGCAAGCTGGTTTATCTCAGATAATGTTTTCTTTCTAAGCTTTCTTGATATGAAACCCATTTTTTCTGTAGCCCATCAGATACATCGTTCCATAAGGAATATCTTCCAAGACAATACACTATTAAATCAGTAACTCTCTCGTTGCAAAGTCTCTTTTACATGCATTATTTTTCTTTTATATTTCTACAGATTCAATAAAAGGGAAGATGATTTTACATCCTTAAAAGAGTACAATGACTATTTGGAAGAAGTGGAAGATATGAGTCAGTATTTTTTCAGCTAGATCTCTCGTCTTCATGCGCTTAATTTTGTCTTGCGTGGTAATTTCAAATTGCTCCTTTCTTAGCTTTCAATTTAATAGAAGGAATAGATGTTGATGCAATTGAAGCTAATATTGCTAAATATCAAGAAGAGAATGCGGAGCAGATTATCATTGCCCGGGCTCGTAAGGTACTACTTATTAAGTTCTTATGATGCTTTTTTATAATTTGTATGCTGAAAATGTTTTCATTCCGTGCCGTTCTTACTAGTTTTGCACCATCATTTGTTTTATTTAGTAAGGAATGTTAATAAATAGTTATTTTTCTTTTGTTGAGGTATTCTCTTATTGTGCTTTTCTCTCTAGCACAGGCAGAAGAGTTAGCAGCTGCACTAAAGGCAAGTAAAGGACCTGTACAGATGGAGACTGCTGACTTGGTAAGTTTTTGTTTTTAGTTATGTAAATAATCTCTTTGTTAGGTTATTATATATAAGAGAAAATGTCTTAAATTATCCCAAACCTATTCGTTACAGGCATGTTAGTCTCAAATTATCTATTGTATCCAATCTAGTCTTATAACTATGCAAATATACCAAAAAGCATACAATGCATCATTTAAGTGCACTAAAAGGCAGACAAATGCATCATTTACATGATAAAAGATTATGTAAATCTGTCCATGAATGCATTTAAAATTTTGAGAAATACTAAAAGTCATTCACTCATTTCAAAACAAACGTCAAATTGTTAAATATTAATACCTTTGCATATGCGCCAATGACTAAGCTGAATGCTTGAATTTAAAATCTGAAAGTATTGCATTAATTAGCATAAAATGAATCTGAATTGCTCTTACTCCAAAAACCTGCAAATATTTTAAAAGATATGTAAATATTTAACANTGAGCAGATTATCATTGCCCGGGCTCGTAAGGTATTACTTATTAAGTTCTTATGATGCTTTTTTATAATTTTTATGCTGAAATGTTTTCATTCCGTGCCGTTCTTACTAGTTTTGCACCATCATTTGTTTTTTTTAGTAAGGAATGTTAATAAATAGTTATTTTTCTTTTGTCGATGTATTCTCTTATTGTGCTTTTCTCTGTAGCACAGGCAGAAGAATTAGCAGCTGCACTAAAGGCAAGTAAAGGACCTGTACAGATGGAGACTGCTGACTTGGTAAGTTTTTTGTTTTTAGTTATATAAATAATCTCTTTGTTAGGTTATTATGTTTTAAAAGGCGAAAGTAGGACTTGAGTGGTATTTTCTTAGTGAGGCAAGATATGAGCCTCAAGGCAGGTCAAGGTTTAAGCCTCAAAATAGAAGAATTAACAACTCATAAAATAAAACACAATTCATAAATATGACAAATCACAACTCGATCTAAAAATAAGATTCATGGTCGTTTAAAATTTAATTTATAGTTTAATAAATTTAGTTATTGATACAAAAATATAAATATAATTTTTTAAAATGATATGAGACATAATGATAGCTGTATATATTGACGAAAAGCCCACGGAAATATCATGAAAGATTATAGCTCATATATGGAAAAAAGACGATGGTGATGCTCTGTTGGAATGCTCNTTGTATATATTAACGAAAAGCCCACGGGAATATCATGAAAGATTATAGCTCATATATGGAAAAAAGACGATGGTGATGCTCTGTCGGGATGCTCGATAGTGATGCTTCAGAAGCGCTACAGGAAACTAGACTTCAACGTTCTACAAAGGAATGTAACTAAAGCAGGGACGCTCAAACAGGTTAGGATGACGCTCAAACGGGCTCGTGATTATGCTCCAACTGGCTAGGGACGATTTTCGAACAGGCTCATGATGACGTCGAACGGGTTCAAGATGATGCTCAAATGGATGATGGGAATGTTGTGCTCGTCGAAGCTCGAAGCAACGAAGTGCTGCACTCGGGACGATGCTTAAGAACAAACCTTAACTTGTGTCATTCATTGTGTTGTTCGTGGATGGTAGGTCNATGCTCAAACGGGCTCATGATTATGCTCAAACTGGCTATAGACGATTTTTGAACAGGCTCATGATGACGTCGAATGGGGTCAAGATGATGCTCAAATGGACGATGGGAATGTTGTGCTCGTCGAAGCTCGAAGCAATGAAGTGTTGCACTCGGGACGATGCTTAAGAACAAACCTTTTTGTGTCATTCATTGTGTTGTTCGTGGATGGTAGGTCATTTTTTGTGTCTATCATGGATGGTTAGTATAATATTAGTGTAAGAAATGAGGCATTCCTCAGACTCCTTGAGGTGTAAGCCTTGTTTTAAAAAGGCATATGCTCACATATTGAGTCAAGGCTATCTTCTGATGCCTCGAATTGAGACACACCTTGGGGCACTTGCCTCAACCAATTTTTTAACCTTTGGTGGTCTACAAGCTAGAGCCATACAAAATATATTCAAACAATGAATTATCATACATACAAATTGTGATAAAATAATGATTTCATGCTTAATCTTGTGGGTATGTTTACAAAGCAAAAGCCAATCTAGAGACATGATTCTATATTAACACGAGCAAAGTCGATGGCACCTAAACATAAAGAATGTGTAAAAAAACTTAATTAATACAATTTATGAAACTAATCATCTGCTAATAAGCATGCATAATAGACAAGGTTCAAACGACAAAGTTTAATAATTCAAATACCATAATAATGATTACTATGACAGATAATTGACCTAAAGTAATTATGTCATCAAAATGCCCTTAAGATCTACAGAAAAAATATAAAATTTTGAAATTCAAAATATTAAGTGAAATTTTCTATTTAAAGCTAAGATCGAATATTTATCCAGCCTCTGTATTAGTTTTTTCTAGAGTGATAAATTTAAAACAATGTTTAAAATTGCTCAATTAGGTATTGCAGTGCTTTTTGTTCGGGACGCAAGATATAAGGCTTGAGGCGGTCTAAGGTGTGAGCCTCAATTTAAACATTGCATAGTCAAAATATAAAAATAAAAAATATATAATATCATCATAATTTATAAATATATGAAAGGAAAATATATTAACATCTTAACATAATAAGAAGTGATAACTTTTGATCAAATCNTGGAATGCTCGATAGTGATGCTTCAGAAGCGCTACAGGAAACTAGACTTCAACGTTCTACAAAGGAATGTAACTAAAGCAGGGACGCTCAAACGGGATCGTGATTATGCTCAAACTTGCTAGGGACGATTTTTTAACAGGCTCATGATGACGTCGAACGGGGTCAAGATGATGCTCAAATGGACGATGGGAATGTTATGCTCGCCGAAGCTCGAAGCAATGAAGTGTTGCACTCGGGACGATGCTTAAGAACAAACCTTAACTTGTGTCATTCATTGTGTTGTTCGTGGATGGTAGGTCGTTTTTTGTGTCTATCATGGATGGTAAGTGTAATATTAGTGTAAGAAATGAGGCATTCCTCAGACTCCTTGAGGTGTAAGCCTCGTTTTAAAAAGGCATATGTCTCACATATTGACTCAAGGCTATCTTCTAATGCCTCGAATTGGGACACACCTTGAGGCACTTGCCTCAACCAATTTTTTAACCTTTGGTGGTCTACAAGCTAGAGCCTTACAAAANGGACATATGTCTCACATATTGACTCAAGGCTATTTTTTGATGCCTCGAATTGAGACACACCTTGAGGCACTTGCCTCAACCAATTTTTTAACCTTTGGTGGTCTACAAGCTAGAGCCCTACAAAATATATTCAAACAATGAATTATCATACATACAAATTGTGATAAACTAATGATTTCATGCTTAATCTTGTGGGTATGTTTACAAAGCAAAAACCAATCTAGAGACATGATTCTATATTAACACGAGCAAAGTCGATGGCACCTAAACATAAAGAATGTGTAAAAAAACTTAATTAATACAATTTATGAAACTAATCATCTGCTAATAAGCATGCAGAATAGACAAGGTTCAAACGACAAAGTTTAATAATTCAAATACCATAATAATGATAACTATGACAGATAATTGAACTAAAGTAATTATGTCATCAAAATGCCCTTAAGATCTACAGAAAAAAATATAAAATTTTGAAATTCAAAATATTAAGTGAATTTTCTATTTAAAGCTAAGATCGAATATTTATCCAGCCCCTGTATTAGTTTTTTCTAGAGTGATAAATTGAAGACAATGTTTAAAATTGCGCAATTAGGACGCAAGATATGAGGCTTGAGGCGGTCTAAGGTGTGAGCCTCAATTTAAACATTGCATAGTCAAAATATAAAAATAAAAAAATATATAATATCATCATAATTTATAAATATATAAAAGGAAAATATATTAACATCTTAACATAATAAGAAGTGATAACTTTTGATCAAATCATATATCTCAATAGTCAATTCCAATGTATATGCATATCTAACACCTAAACTTTGATCAAAACATTTTGGTGAAGGGGCATTTACTTACAACATTACAAAATTTTAATGTATTTACATATCTCACACGTAAACTTGATTTTTACGTTTATAACACCCAATACTTTCATATCACATCAAAGTTACTACAATTTTAACTTTTAAAAAATAAATTACATCTTTTCTTGCATTGGTAAGGTGGTATGTATGTAAAAATTTAAGTCTAGATAGTAGATGTAAATACATAGGAATTCAATAGTATGTATAGAATAAGTTGAAATAAATAATTAATTAATCCTTGTGAAATATAATTATTCAGTTATTTCAGTTATCTGTATGTAAATCTTCAAAAAATTCATTTATTTAACTGGGGAAACGTAGTAAGTGGGACTGTGGGAGCACAATACTGAATCAAACCAAATAGAGACCGTGTGGGTTGGAACCAAGTAGCAACAGGTGGCTAAGGTGACGCCGATGACTGGAGGACCAGGCGGCGTCGATGTTTGCATCGGTTGCGCTNGTAGAGATCGTGTGTGGGTTGGAACCAAGTAGCAACAGGTGGCTAAGGTGATGCTGATGACTGGAGGACCAGGCGGCGTATATGTTTGCATCGGTTGCGCTGTTTGATGCATGAGAGCGAGACAGGAGGCAGGAGATTGTGGGTGACAGGATCTTGCGGGTTCGAATGGCAGAGCAACAGGTGGTTGTGGTGGTGCCAATGGCAGAAGAATCAGGCGGTGTCTTCCATTGTTGCTGGAGGCATCATCTGGTTCGTGAGAACGATGCGAGAGGATGTGGGAGACGAGCTTATAGGTTCAAGAGTAGACAACTTTAAATACCTAACTCAAATATGAGACGATCGCCTCGTCATTTTTTAGGCTAAACATGTCAATTGCCCACCTCGACAATTTTGAGGCATGAGCCTCGAGCTATCCGAGCGAGGTGTATGCCTCGATTCGAAAATCATTTCAGTTGCGCAGAGGCACACCTCTAATTGTGCAATTTTAAATATTGATTTAAGATAACATTAGCTCATAACGAGTTGGAGTTTAATTAAGCATACCTTTATAATCACTCCCAAAATATCTCATGCCAGAAAAGACTAGCATGCATCTTAATACCATGTTGTTTTTGCGTTAAATAATACCACAAAATAATGGTTAAAATCCGGAACCTCAGTTTGGGTAGAGCATCGCCAATTTATGCAGTTATTTTATGGTTACACATGAAGCCCGAATGGCTTGATCTTCTTCAGTTGTGAATCATGGATACACTTAATAGAGCATAAAATTCTCTGTTACTTAAGATCGAATTAAAATTATTTTATGCCATATATTGCACTCAATGTATTTCACATGTATATAGTTTTATAAGAAATTTTCACTACAAGTTGATACTTTTTTGTTTCTCATTACTAGAAACTACTTGAACTTCATCTTTATTAAACGAATTATATGTTCTAAATAAATTCTTTTAAAATTTTATTTACTTTTAAATCATTGATGACTTTTTTTAATATCAATTCTCTTTTAATCTAATGCAAACGTCTTTGTTAAACTATAGAAAGGACCATAGTATTTTTCTTTCATCTGTGAAATTTCTTAATTTCTTATATTCCGTTCCATTCTTGTTTCTTAAGAATAATTTTTAATTAAATATATTATTTGACCAAATGGTTAGTGTGACTAATTTTCAATTCTTAAATTTATCATCCTAATTTATACTAAAAAAAAATTTATTTATTTCCAATTTTATGTAAATATGATTATTTAGCCTTTATTGATCCTTTAATAAGAACTATCATATTTCAGATTCAACTATTTAATAATATTTATTTTAGTTAAATTTTCGATTTATACTTCTATCTTATTTTTAATTGATTCAAAAAATATTTCTAAACCTCATTATAGAATTTTAAGTTTCATATTTTCTCTATGCATTAAAAAAAAAAAAACCCTAAAAACATATCTAGAATTTCAGGTATTTCTTTTAAAATTATTAAGAACAAATAAATTTCTGGAAAGCCTATCAGCAAACGATTGAAACCAATGGAAAGCAACTATTTTTTTCATGCATTAGTTAGAATGTACGGTATCAAATTCATGACAAAATCATTAAAAAAAAAAAGGAAAATTAACACAAGGTTTTTCCTTAAAGAGAAAGTGAAAGATGAATTAGAGAAAGTGCTTNAAGCAAACGATTGAAACCAATGGAAAGCAACTATTTTTTTCATGCATTAGTTAAAATGTAGGGTATCAAATTCATGACAAAATCATTAAAAAAAAAAGGAAAATTAACACAAGGTTTTTCCTTAAAGAGAAAGTGAAAGATGAATAGAGAAAGCGCTTCTAAAGTTTTTTTTTTTTTTTCTCTTGAACTAACCTTATGTTTTGCTTTGTCTCATGTGGCTCGCTCGCTCTTCCAAATCACCCTCTCTACAATTAACTCATTATCTTTGCTGCAAAACTTGATACTGTTTGATTGACCGACTGTACGTGCCTTCTTTTTTTGTATATGCAATACGTTAAAATATTTTTCTTTATATAATTTTATTTATTACAAAATAAATTTGATTAAATATCTTATTATGAAGTTTTCTTTCAAAAATAATTTCTTAAAATAGTAATCGTTCATTTATCTTGAATAATCCACAATTTCAATTTTTTCAATTTTAGGGGCATACATACCATTCAAATCTTAATTATTTTAAAAATTAATGTCCATGCCATTTTTTGAGATACCAAATTTAATTTTTTAGGTGTTTGCAGCTTTGTAGTAGCTTCCTCGATTCCTTGACCTAGCGATTTCTTCACCTCGATTTGGGCCTCATTTATCTAGTTTGCATATTCAGTTAAAGCATGCCAAAACACAAAGTTAGCACATCACAGATCCACATTTTTCTTACTGGATCATACACTTTGATTAGAATGCACAAGTTTATTGCAATTATATTGTGAAGTTCTAATCTTTTGAATGCATTTCAGAGTGCTGGATTGAGCTCACAAACAACCATTGCTGGCTCGCAAGGGCTGTACGCCCCAACTGCTCTACCTGGCGCTGCGCTCTTGCAACCGCGGCCGACAGGCATGGTTCCTCAGCCTGTACCAATTGGTGGTCCTAGTAATCACCCCCATTCTTATTCTACTGAGGATGAGGAAGGGATGAAGATGAGGGCAGAGATAGCAGCGAGAGCCGGAGGATGGACTGCGGACTTGAGTAGGAAAAGATCGCTCGAAGAGGCTTTCAATAGTATTTGGATTTGATAAATTTCTTCAAAGAAGAAAGTGAGTGTTAATTCTATTAGATCATTTTGGAGGGGTGGGATGCTGAGTAACATGGCTGATGGCTACTGTAATTCTTGTGTCATTTAGTTTCTCCTGGGGTGGCAAAGCACAGCACCTACAAATCGTAATGCATGTTTAGTATTGAGGAGTAGTGCTATTGCAAATTTATATTCTCAAACTGCAGCAAATACATGCAGAGCTGAAGGTGAGGATTTTTGCGAGCCAGATGTATTTTCGACTTTTTTAGATGGATTGTCTATATTTTATAATTATAGTTTTATAAACTGATTAAGAATTTGGTGTCTAAATGCATCTAATATGAAATTACAAAGCTCAATCTTTTAATGTAATGTACCCATGGAATGGAGCAGTTTTGACCTTGGTTTTAATGATTGAATTATGAATAATTTTGCAAAAAATACATATGTTAAAGTTCAAAGTACATATGTTAGAGAGAGGGAGGGAGAGAGAGAGAGAGAGGACTTGATGAATAAGATCACTCATTATTATTTGTATTGCTTCAATAGAAAGGTCTTGGAGCTCATGGCTTGTTACATTTATTTAGGTGCTTGTAGCTTCTTACAAATGGCAAGGGCTCTCTAGAAACTTGAAGTTCTTTATTTATTATGTAATTACAGAAGCTTTAAATGTTAAGNACGAGTTCGAATGGCAGAGCAGCAGGTGGCTGTGGTGGTGCCAGTGGCAGAAGAATCAGGCGGTGTCTTCCATTGTTGCTAGAGGCATCGTCTGGTTCGTTAGAACGATGCGAGAGGATGTGGGAGACGAGCTTATAGGTTCAAGAGTACCTAACTCAAATATGAGACGATCGCCTCGTCATTTTTTAGGCTAAACATGTCTAATTGCCCACCTCGACAATTTTGAGGCGTAAGCCTCGAGCTATCCGAGCGAGGTGTATGCCTCGATTCGAAAATTATTTCAGTTGCGCAGAGGCACACCTCTAATTGTGCAATTTTAAATATTGATCTAAGATAACATCAGCTCATAACGAGTTGGTGTTTTATCAAGCATACCTTTATAATCACTCCCAAAATATCTCATGCCAGGAAAGACGTAGCATGCATCTTAATACCATGTTGTTTTTCCGTTAAATAATACCACAAAAATAATGGTTGAAATCCGGAACCTCAGTTTGGGTAGAGCATCGCCAATTTATGCAGTTATTTTATGGTTACACATGAAGCCCGNGTTCTATTAGATCCTTTTGGAGGGGTGGGATGCTGAGTAACATGGCTGATGGCTACTGTAATTCTTGTGTCATTTATTTTCTCCCGGGGTGGCAAAGCACATCACCTACAAATCGTAATGCATGTTTAGTGTTGAGGAATAGTGCTATTGCAAATTTATATTCTCAAACTGCAGCAAATACATGGAGAGCTGAAGGTGAGGATTTTTGTGAACCAGATGTATTTTCGACTTTTTTAGATGGATTGTCTGTATTTTATAATTATAGTTTTATAAACTGATTAAGAATTTGGTGTCTAAATGCATCTAATATGAAATTACAAAGCTCAATCTTTTAATGTAATGTACCCATGGAATGGAGCAGTTTTGGCCTTGGTTTTAATGATTGAATTATGAATAATTTTGCAAGAAATACATATGTTAAAGTTCAAAGTACATATGTTAGAGAGAGGGAGAGAGAGAGAGGACTTGAATAAGATCACTCATTATTATTTGTATTGCTTCAATAGAAAGGTCTTGGATCTCATGGCTTGTTACATTTATTTAGGTGCTTGTAGCTTCTTACAAATGGCAAAGGCTCTCTAGAAACTTGAAGTTCTTTATTTATTATGTAATTACAGAAGCTTTAAATGTTAGGCTCATCGTCAGTTTGATTGTTTCTCTTGACCATGGTGGTCAAGTTGGAAGAAGTTAACAAATCTTACTCTTTCATAGATTCAAGATGTTAGAGCTAGTGGTTCGATAGGTGCAGTTGTTTTACAATGGATGTTATGGTTGTGGCAGAGGAGATTGCTGCTGTCAAAAAATTTAGCATACAAAAGCAATGTCATGCACTCTTAATTATTTGAAGATATATTAGTTGCTGAAATTTACAAGTAACCTTTCAAGATATTCTTAATGATGTTGTTCCGCAATAGTTTTAACGAACTCGTTAGGAAGCTCTACATACCAATCGAAAGCAACCCCTATAAGGATTTTAATGAATTGGGAATAAGAGAGCATCACTTCACCTGTGTTGTAGCAGTTTGATCCAAACTGTGCAAGATGCTGACGAGAGTTACCAGTCCCGTCAAGCATTCTGAAGAGAGGTGGAACAAAGCCTTTAGGATATTGGACATAATCAAATTCCTCTGGATATGTTCTACCTTTTGGAATTAGTGATCCAACCTTTACCTGGGTCATTGTTTCTTTTATCTTTTGTTCCACTAATTGGTTGATTTCTTTTTTTGGAATTCCATTTTAGGCGGAATCCTTTTTCTTTTGAGTACTTTCTTCAATTTATGTTGATTCTCATTTACTTTCAAGAATATGTATTACCTCAGGTTGAACAATTTGGTTTTATTTGTGGTGAGCTTTGTAAAGTTGCTAAAGCATTCATCATTTCATTAATTTTTGCTTCGAGGAGAGTAATATGCTCATCTCGTTGTTGTATAGATTTTTGCAATTCCTCTGTCATGTCTTCTTTAATTGGTAACGGTACCTCTCATGCAGATGAGGTAGCTCGTGTTTCTACCATATTTATTTTTGAGGACATTTCATTTGGGCTATTGGGAAAATTTTATTTTCTTTCTGCTGATAATTGTTTAAGATCATCTCTTAATTGTTTTAGTTTTTCTTCAATCGAGTTAATTGGATATTTTTCATAGATCTTTTCTTGATGATTGCTTATGGAGGTGGTATTTTGCATACCCACAACATCAGAGATTTCTTCTGACAGTTTACATTTCCACGCGTTATTTCTAAGTATGGGACGAGGCACTTTTGGAAGCATATCATCGTGTTGTGGGTAAGAACGATCTCCTACCCTTAACATTTGCACGAGTGATTTCATTTTAGCAGACATCTATTATGCTTTTATAACTAGTTTGGTATGTGTTGGTAAAGAAGATGGACGATGTCTTGTTTTTAAAATGCTTGAATCTGTTATCCTTGGTCCTAGACAAAGTTTAGTTGGCACTCGAGTTGTTGTAGTCTGTGGACTCTTCAGAGGAGACTTGGCATAGTAGCTGGGTAAATCAGTTTTCTGTCCGACGAAATTTTCTTCTGTAAGAAGTCTTCTTTTCATTGTTGCAGAAACTGCACATCTCGTCTTGTTTAAAAGTTAGGAAATTGTACATTTTTCTTTTCGCGCAAGTCTTTTGAATACAGAATATATTACTTGGATTGACAGAGACCTTTCCCTTTTTGAAGGAGAGGATGGAGGAGTAATAGTGGGAACACGTTNTAGACGAAATTTTCTTCTGTAAGAAGTCTTCTTTTCATTGTTGCAGAAACTGCACATCTCGCTTGCTTAAAAGTTAGGAAATTGTACATTTTTCTTTTCGCGCAAGTCTTTTAAATACAGAAAATATTACTTGGATTGACAGAGACCTTTCCCTTTTTGAAGGAGAGGATGGAGGAGTAATAGTGGGAACACGTTGGAAGTTGCTTTAATCTTCTTCAGTGGATATTGAAAAGAACTTATTTTCTTTTAGGATAGCACCACCAAAGATACTCTCCTCGGGTTTAGCGGTTTTCATTTCATTTTTCTTCTTTTTCCTCATAGTAGAACGATTTTTGTTTCTTCGTTGAGTGTGCGTCAGCTGTCTTGTCTTGGAAATAGATCCAACTTCACACACAGACGGTGGTGGAACATCATCCTCCTGGTCGACGTAGATCTTCTATCCTTTCCGATCAACTTCTTCCCTCTTTTTAATGGTTTGTTCTACAGAAGTTGCTTCAAAGAGGGTTACCTTAAGAGGAGGNAGGTTTAGCGGTTTTCATTTCATTTTTCTTCTTTTTCCTCATAGTAGAATGATTTTTGGTTCTTCGTTGAGTGTGCGTCAGCTGTCTGGTCTTGGAACTAGATCCAACTTCACACACAGACAGTGGTGGAACATCATCCTCCTGGTCGACGTAGATCTTCTATCCTTTCCAATCAACTTCTTCCCTCTTTTTAATGGTTTGTTCTACAGAAGTTGCTTCAAAGAGGGTTACCTTAAGAGGAGGAAAGGCTTCATCAGAATCCAAATTAAATGCTTTAAAAGGTTTTATGACTTCTGAAGCAGTTGTCTTTCTTATAGCATGTGGTGGGCCACGAAGCACTAGTTCAACTTCATCAAATCTAGATTTGAATTTGATTAGTGACTTTTGGTAGCGAGTAGTATGATCAGTCGGTAGATCAAAATGTTGAGAGTAAGAAAAGATCAACTTCTGGGGATCCATTGTAGTGGTTCTGTAAATCAAATTTATTTTAGACTTGTTATTTTTGTGGCATTTTGTATTTTCGTTATTAAAATGTAAGATTTTGAGTTTTTCTTGTTACGCGGAACTCTTAGAATCAAAGGGCTAATTTTCGACCAGATAAAATATAATTTTGAGGGAGAGATAATCCAATCTGTTAAAGATGGAACATCTCAGGATATAAAANTTTTCATCAGAATCCAAATTAAATGCTTTAAAAGGTTTTATGACTTCTGAAGCAGTTGTCTTTGTTATAGCATGTGGTGGGCCACGAAGCACTAGTTCTACTTCATCAAATCCAGATTTGAATTTGATTAGTGACTTTTGGTAGCGAGTAGCATGATCAGTCGGTAGATCAAAATGTTGAGAGTAAGAAAAGATCAACTTCTGGGGATCCATTGTAGTGGTTCTGTAAATCAAATTTATTTTAGACTTGTTATTTTTGTGGCATTTTGTATTTTTGTTATTAAAAAGTAAGATTTTGAGTTTTTCTTGTTACGCGGAACTCTTAGAATCAAAGAGTTAATTTTTGACCAGATAAAATATAATTTTGAGGGAGAGATAATCCAATCTGTTAAAGATGGAACATCTCAGGATATAAAACAAATGGATTAACCAGAGATGGGGAGAGAGTTGCATCCCCATCGAAATCGCCACTCTCTTTGCGCCGCCAGAACGTCGTCGTCGCCGCCAACTCTCCGTAAATCGTCGTTGTGTCATTGGTTTGTTGATATTGTTGTCAGAAAGAAGTCGCCACTCTGTTTTGTTTATTTTATTCGACCAGAAAGGAGTTGATTTAAGTCTAATGTAAATAAGGCTTAAAGTTTAATTAAGTCTAATTAGGGTTAAACTTAACTAAGGCTTAAGTTGATTTAAACATAATGTAAGTAAGGCTTAAAGTTTAATTAAGTCTAATTAGGGTTAGACTTAATAAAAGTTTAATTTGATTTAAGCCTAATGTAAATAAGGCTTTAAGGTTAATTAGATCTAATTAGGGTTAGACCTAATTATGGTTTAAAGGTCACTTAAGCCTAATGTAAGTAAGGCTTAAGGGATAATTAGGTTTAATTAGGGGTAGACATAATTATGATTTAAAGGTTACTTAAGCCTAATGTAATTAAGGCTTAAGGGTTAATTACGTCTAATTGTCGGCAGCCAGAATTCATCGTTGGAAATAATTTGAATTTTATATATATATATATATATATATATATATNAAAACCGATCTCATATATGCAATAGTTTAATTAAACGAGCGCAATACTGCAAGTGATGTATATATCCCGAGGAATATACACATTACTTGATAGTAAGATCCGATTAAATAAACTATAATATTTATGACATCCGTTTTGGTCTACAAAACATTTTTATCTTGACCGACAAGTTCCCCTATTTAATATAGAAGATTAAATAGAGTTTATATTAAGCTAGGTTCTAAAGCTCTCTATAGAGGCAAACCCATATAGTTAATTACATCTTAAGTGATCAAAATCGTTTAAGAATACTCTCGATTCAGATTAGTGGTTTTGCCATCAAGAATTTCAAAGCTTAAGTTTTCAAGATTGGACATTAGAGATTCAAAAGGGATGGATCAAATAGAAATAGTGTTTTTCAGGAATCCAAAGGAATGAGAAGTAGGAGACGTCACTTCTCAAATTATCTTACTGTTTGACTTCAATTTTGAGAAAAATATTACTTGTTGTTTCATCCTGCTAATTTTATTATTTAGGGCTTACACTTGCATGACACGGTCATACAAATAGCCTGGAAGATAGAAGAGTTTATGTCGTAATGAATGACAACCTTAGAGCCTAAAGTGAGTTAGGACCTAAATTGGACAACATGATTGTAGAAATGCGTAAAGATAAGTTGAGGATTTATGTCATACTAGACGGGCTACCTCGAAGTCCTATGGTTTGTTATTTAATTCTAGGAAAAGATTTGTTGTTGTAGATCTGCTTGCTCCCTCAAAATTGTCCATTCTTGTCGTGCTTCCCACTGTGTTAGCTCTAAGCTCCTCGTTGAAGTGACAACTCCAGGTTCAAGGTTTAAGGTTTTACAGTTTTCGTGACAAGTTTGGTTATTATTCGAGTGTTATGGGGGATTAAAGTTGATTAGAGCGACACTGGTTAGGATCTCACGGTTCCCTCATTCTGGTACCAATATCTTCTTTTGAATTCACTTAGTTTAAATAAGTTGTTAAGTTCATTTAAACGAGAAAGATCTCATTAGCAACCGTAGGTTACCTCATCTGAGAGACTCTCATAAATTTAAAAGGACGTATTATGTTGGTTTGTTGCTTTGAAAATGTTTAAGTTTAATTTTAATTTTGAAAAAATTTTATCTTAATTTTGAAAAATGTTGTTTTAACTTTTGAAAAGTGTTCCGACCAAACATGCATAAAACATTAAAGCGGTAGTAAATTGCATAAGTAAAATGCCAATAAATAAACTGTAAATGCGTACTTGTCATATTCTCACTGCTCCCGCTGAAATGTTAACATTCATAATCATGTATATATGTAAAGTAAAAAACATGTGCTACATGAACAAGTAATATTAAAGCCTTAATGGTTTAAGTTCAAAAGAGACCATAATTCATAACTTGGCGGGTCCCTAAAGGTTTCAAAGATGATTTTCTTGAACAAAGCCTGATAAGTTCAATTGTTCTTTCAAAATATTCAAAATATTATAAAAGTGTTCGAGGCACAACCCTGAATAACTTTTAAGGATCCTTTTAACCATTTCGAGTTCACTTGAACTTCTTATGATGTTGAATAGATCACGTCGAAGTTCATTAGGTTTAAGTTGTGCTCAATTCTATACCTCAATTAATCCATAAGAGAGGAGATAGACAAGCTTGAGCTTATAGTGTTTTAAGAGGATTAATCATGGTTTATATTTCAACTAATCCTCAAGTATCTTTAGATTAAACTTAGCTTACTACAATGCTCAAAAGACACTGGGGGTAAATGTGTAATTTTGGAAAAGTCAAATTAAGAACTTGATTCATATTAAAAGATCAACATATAGCTCAACCATTAGTTTGACTCTAGATTAGTGAATTATCAACTTTCCAATTCATGTCCCAAACATTTAAATCATTTAGCTTGACTTTTTTTTCCAAAGTTTAACGATTATGATAATTATATTTATACACTTCTTTTCTAAAAGTGGAGGTTGATCGGTTTCTATCTTGTACCATCATGTTTCAATCACCTTAGAATATTGCTAAAGATCTAGATATTACCCTTTAAGCTTTTAACCCATCCTAAATTTTAATTAGGGGGGAAAAGGTGAAAATTACAATTTTGCCCCTAAGGCTCCTATCTTCATAATTCTTTTAAATTAATTCACATGGGCTTAAAATTTTGCTAACCTATCTCTCATGGGTTAATTAAGGTACTAGAGAAGAAATCATATTTTTCTAATTTTATTTTATTTTTTATAATTATCTTAATAAAAAATAGGAATTTTGAAAGTTAATTCATTTAATATATGAAAGTAAAGTTTGTGTCCTTAGAAAAATTATTGAGGGTTCATCTAGGTCAGAAGACCACTTGGGCTAAATTTCATGAATTTTTGAATTATATTTTAGTTTTTATAATTATTTGTTCATATTGATAGTTAATTAAATAGAAAATACATTTTATTTGAGAAAATTAATTTTATATTTTTCATTAATCCCCCTGACTTCAAGGATTTCAAAGAAACTTATTTTATATTTTTTTTATTTTTATTTTATTTTTAAAATTATTTTAGTGAAAAATTAAGAAAAATACATTTTAGGCATTTAAAAATACATAAATTTATATAAAAAATTAGGAAAAATATTCTAATTAGTTCCAAGTGGCCAGGGAATAATTTGTAACATTTTGGTGTATTTTTTATATTTTTTAAAATTTTTTAATTATGTTTATAATTATTTTTAAATTGAAAAATAGCCCAAAAATGGACTATTTATTTTAATGTCAATTTTATTTTTTTGGGTGCCCCTAGTTAGGAGAAACACTGCAAACCACTTTTTCATAATTTTTTTATTTATATTTTAATTATTATAGTTATTTGAGTGAAAAAAATTCATTTCCTTGAAAAGTAGACTTTGATGGTCAAATCAATTTATATTAACTTCAAATTTTTACAAAGAGCTTCCATGTCCATTCTCTTCATTGTGGATAATTTTTATGATTTTTTTATTACATTTTATTTATTTAATTTTTTATGGGTTTTAATGACTTAAATTGGGAAAATACATTTTAAAGACATTCAAACTTGGATTTTATTTTTCTCATGATCCTCTGACAACAATGAACCTACCAAAATAAACCTCATATTTTTTATGTTTATTTTAATTTATATAATTTTTTTAAGCAAAGGGGATGACTTAACTTTGGAAATTAGGGTTTACAATGTTAGGAGTGCTCTCTGGCTGTGGAAAATTCAGAGAAATCCCCTAATCACCGAGAGAATAAACCCTTAAAATTTCATATTATGATGATTAACATTTAGTTATCTATGATTTAATGAAGGTTTGGAGTATTTAATTAATTTAAAAATAAATATAAGTTAAATAATTTTTTATTTTTGGTCCACATGATTCTCCTCTGTTCACTGAACAAAGGGATATTTTTATTTTATTTTTATGATTTCTCTACACCAAGTTATGAAGTTTCAAAGTTTTCTGAATTATTTAAATAATTTAAATCCTAATTTCCTACTTATCCGACTCAGCGCCATACAATCCTACGACGGCTCCGAAGCTCCAAGCGACTGCTCCCATTCGACGCCGCCTTCTGCTTCAGCGCTGACTCGACATGCGCTTTATGCTCTGCTCCTCATCCGACTCTTCCTCTGCCATCCAATGGATACACGCGCAAATGAACGACATCCGTTCATTGTCCCCATCTAACCTAAACTGAGAACCATTCACACTAAGATGCTTCAATCTCACTTGATACACAACCAAATCACTCATGGTTTGTTCCCATAGCTTCATATAATCGAGATGAACACATCCATATGGTTAATTACATATGAAAAACAAGTTCACTTCACAATTGGTGAAACTGAGCATGATTTTAGGGTTAGTGAGATATACCTTTGCCCAAGTGGTGAGGCCTTGATTGGGTTGGTTCTAGACGTTTATTGTGACCTCATGAAGCTCCCCCAAGCACCAATGTGAGCTGAGGTTGAGTCTAGGCAAGAGTTCGATCAAGGGGTGATTTGGGTTTGGTCTAGTAGCGGGTTAGAGTGCTCACAGTGAGGGGGTTTCCATGGGGAACTTCCTCGTTTGGTCTTGGGACACTTTTGAAACAATTAATTTGAAGTTAGGTGGAGTTTGGTGGGGTTACAGAAAAAGCCCTGGATTTGGTTGATTAAATTAGGCTTGGATAGTGGATTTGAGTGGCTGAAAGTGGTGGGGTTGAACTCAGAAAGGATGGAGGAAGCTTTGAGAGCAATTTGGAGAAGTCTTCCTAAGGAATTGGTAGCACCCTCCTCAAGGCCAAGAGAGGGGTGGTTAAATAGAGGAGGAATTAGAGCTTAATTGGCCAAGCTAGGGGATAGAGAAGGATGGTTAGGTGGAGGGTTGAGCGACACAATTCACCAATATGGGTGAGCCACATTGGAAGGGTAGAAATTTGGGTTTGAGCCAAGCATGTCCTTCTCAGTTTTGGGTTTTTCAGGGACTAGGCCTGCCGACCAAGCTAGGGGAGGTGGCTAGCTGGTTCAAGGAAGGTTAATGGTGATTAGCTTTGAGGTTTGATGGTTGATGGCATGGGGTAGAGAGCTTAGCCAAATTAAGAGATCGGTTTGCATAATTCAAGGGACCCTTGGTCCATGGCTCAAAATTCGGTCCTTGGTCGATGTGATTAGCATCTTAGAAGGTTAATCAGGGCAGGAGATAGTTAATCTTGGTTAATTTCAAATGATTAATTTAGATTTTAAGCTCAAAATTAGGGTTTGGGCTAAAAGTTGGATTTGGGATTGATTTGGACTTGGTTTAAAAATTTATTGAAGGGTCTAATTAGTCTAAGGAGGTGTCATGAAGAGTTTAGGAAATGAAATTGGGGGAATTGAATTGATTGAAGGAATCAATTTAATGAAATTTTGGCTTAGGGTCAATTTTGGGGCAATTGGTTTGGGCTTGGATTTAGGTTAGGTTAGGGTTTGGGGCTCGACCAATTGAATGTTCAAATTCATCTAGGGGAATGTTATGAAAAGTTTAGGATTCAAATTGAGAGAATTGGATTGGCTATGGGGTTCAATTTGATGAAATTTGGAGGTATGGTCAAATTGGGGATTTTGGCCCAAACTTGAACTTAGAGTTTGGAGGTTGGTTTAATTGGGCTCCAAATTGGTGTAGAATGGGGTTGGACAAGTTGATTTTCAATTTGAGTTTGAAATTGGGTGAGTTTGAAGTGAATTTGGTGGAAATTAGGATTAATTTGGGGAATTTAGGCCTTTAGAAGCAAAGTTGGGATTTTGGTCAAAATTGGTCAATTTGATCAAATTGGGGCCATTAGGTGGCTAGGTTTTGTTTAGAGAATGTTTTGGGATTTGTTTGGACATGAGGGGTATTTTGGGAATTTTTTGGGAAATGGTGGTGTTTTGGTCAATTTGGATGGTTTGAAGTGGTTAGATATCATTTTTGAAGAAAATTTGAGGATTTCAGCCACTTTTGGAGTTTTAGGGTTCTAGGGGCATATTGGTAATTTTTGGAAATTTAAGGGCTAGAAGGCCAAAATTGGGTGTTTAGGTGGATTTGAAGGCCATTGGATATGCTAATCACAATGTTACCTTATTTGAGCTATGAGATCAAGGGGAGCTCATTTTAGACTCTTCATGTGTGGGTCCTAGCCACCCTAGCCAAAGGGCTAAGAACTTGGGGACCACCAACATAAGTATTCAAAAGAGCTAAAGGAAATAAGTTGAATGTGTAGTTTCAAGGTAATAGGACAAGTGTAGAATTGTGATGTGCTTAAATGTGTGAAAGACCAAACCTTAGTCACCCAGGGTTGCCCTAAGTTCAACAGTCCCGTGGGGACTCATCCTTGAAACCACACATGTTGGTCTCAACCTTTTAAGTGCTGGAGGTTCAAGATCATCTATTTGGGTTCCAAAGAGAGCAAGGAAGTAGTTTGAATTTCTATGTACATGGGTTTCTTCTCTAGTCTTCTAGGATAATCAAAAGGAAAGTCCTATGACTAGATCCTTAGCACTAAGAGCAATGAAAGACCTCAAGAAAATTGAGGCAACACTAACTAGGGTTAGACCTAATTATGGTTTAAAGATCACTTAAGCCTAATGTAAGTAAGGCTTAAGGGTTAATTAGGTCTAATTAGAGACCTAATTATGGTTAAAGGGTCGCTTCAGCCTAATGTAAGTAAATCTTTAGGGTTAATTAGATCTAATTATGGTTAGGCCTAATTTTGGTTAAAAGGTCACTTAAGCCTAATGTACGTAAGGCTTAGGGTTAATTAGGTCTAATTATAGTTAGGCCTAATTATGGTTTAAAGGTCACTTAAGCCAAATGTAAGTAAGGCTTAAGGGTTAATTAGGTATAATTAGGGTTAGGACTAATTAGAGTTTTGGGTCACTTAAGCCTAATGTAAGTAAGACTTAAGGCTTAATTAGGTCTAATTATCGTTAGACCTAATTATAGTTTAAAGGTCACACTTAAGGGTTAATTAGGTCTAATTAGTGTTAGGCCTAATTATGGTTTAAAGGTCCCTTAAGCCTAATGTAAGTAAGGCTTCAGGGTTAATTAGGTCTAATTAAGGTTAGACCTAATTATGGTTTAAATGTCACTTAAGCCTAATGTAAGTAAGGCNCAAACCGATCTCATTTATGCAATAGTTTAATTAAACGAGCGCAATACTGCAAGTGATGTATATATCCCGAGGAATGTACACATTACTTGATAGTGAGATCCGATTAAATAAACTATAATATTTATGACATCCATTTTGGTCTACAAAATTTTTTTATGTTGACCGACAAGTTCTCCTATTTAATATAGAAGATTAAATAGAGTTTATATTAAGCTAGGTTCTAAAGCTCTCTATAGAGGCAAGCCCATATAGTTAATTACATCTTAAGTGATCGAAATCGTTTAAGAATACTCTCGATTCAGATTAGTGGTTTTGCCATCAAGAATTTCAAAGCTGAAGTTTTCAAGATTGGACATTAGAGATTCAAAAGGGATGGATCAAATAGAAACAGTGTTTTTCAGGAATCCAAAGGAATGAGAAGTAGGAGACATCACTTCTTAAACTATCTTACTGTTTGGCTTCAATTTTGAGAAAAAGATTACTTGTTGTTTCATCCTGCTAATTTTATTATTTAGGGCTTATACTTGCATGACACAGTCATACAAATAGCCTGGAAGATAGGAGAGTTTATGCGTAATGAATGACAACCTTGGAGCCTAAAGTGAGTTAGGACCTAAATTGGACAACATGATTGTAGAAATGCCTAAAGATAAGTTGAGGATTTATGTCATACTAGACGGGCTACCTTGAAGTCCTATGGTTTGTTATTTAATTCTAGGGAAAGATTTGTTGTTGTAGATTTGCTTGCTCCCTCAAAATTGTACATTCTTGTCGTGCTTCCCACAGTGTTAGCTCCAAGCTCCTCGTTGAAGTGACAACTCTGGGTTCAAGGTTTAAGGTTTTACAGTTTTCGTGACAAGTTTGGTTATTATTCAAGTGTTATGGGGGGGTTAAAGTTGATTAGAGCGACACTGGTTAGGATCTCACGGTTCCCTCATTCTAGTACCAATATCTTCTTTTGAATTCACTTAGTTTAAATAAGTTGTTAAGTTCATTTAAACGAGAAAGATCTCATTAACAACCGTAAGTTACCTCATCTGAGAGACTCTCGTAAATTTAAAAGGACGTATTATGTTGGTTTGTTGCTTTGAAAATGTTTTAAGTTTAATTTTAATTTTAATTTTGAAAAAATTTTATCTTAATTTTGAAAAATGTTGTTTTAACTTTTGAAAAGTGTTCCGACCAAACATGCATAACACATTAAAGCAGTAGTAAATTACACAAGTAAAATGCCAATAAATAAACTGTAAATGCGTACTTGTCATATTCTCACTGCTCCCGCTGAAATGTTAACATTCATAATCATGTATATATGTAAAGTAAAAAACATGTGCTACATGAACGAGTAGTATTGAAGCCTTAATGGTTTAAGTTCAAAAGAGACCATAATTCATAACTTGGCGGGTCCCTAAAGGTTTCAAAGATGATTTTCTTGAACAAAGCATAATAAGTTCAACTGTTCTTTCAAAATATTCAAAAGATTATAAAAGTGTTTGAGGCACAACCCTGAATAACTTTTAAGGATCCTTTGAACCATTTCGAGTTCACTTGAACTTCTTATGATGTTGAATAGATCACGTCGAAGTTCATTAGGTTTAAGTTGNCTGATAAGTTCAATTGTTCTTTCAAAATATTCAAAATATTATAAAAGTGTTCGAGGCACAACCCTGAATAACTTTTAAGGATCCTTTTAACCATTTCGAGTTCACTTGAACTTCTTATGATGTTGAATAGATCACGTCGAAGTTCATTAGGTTTAAGTTGTGCTCAATTCTATACCTCAATTAATCCATAAGAGAGGAGATAGACAAGCTTGAGCTTATAGTGTTTTAAGAGGATTAATCATGGTTTATATTTCAACTAATCCTCAAGTATCTTTAGATTAAACTTAGCTTACTACAATGCTCAAAAGACACTGGGGGTAAATGTGTAATTTTGGAAAAGTCAAATTAAGAACTTGATTCATATTAAAAGATCAACATATAGCTCAACCATTAGTTTGACTCTAGATTAGTGAATTATCAACTTTCCAATTCATGTCCCAAACATTTAAATCATTTAGCTTGACTTTTTTTTCCAAAGTTTAACGATTATGATAATTATATTTATACACTTCTTTTCTAAAAGTGGAGGTTGATCGGTTTCTATCTTGTACCATCATGTTTCAATCACCTTAGAATATTGCTAAAGATCTAGATATTACCCTTTAAGCTTTTAACCCATCCTAAATTTTAATTAGGGGGGAAAAGGTGAAAATTACAATTTTGCCCCTAAGGCTCCTATCTTCATAATTCTTTTAAATTAATTCACATGGGCTTAAAATTTTGCTAACCTATCTCTCATGGGTTAATTAAGGTACTAGAGAAGAAATCATATTTTTCTAATTTTATTTTATTTTTTATAATTATCTTAATAAAAAATAGGAATTTTGAAAGTTAATTCATTTAATATATGAAAGTAAAGTTTGTGTCCTTAGAAAAATTATTGAGGGTTCATCTAGGTCAGAAGACCACTTGGGCTAAATTTCATGAATTTTTGAATTATATTTTAGTTTTTATAATTATTTGTTCATATTGATAGTTAATTAAATAGAAAATACATTTTATTTGAGAAAATTAATTTTATATTTTTCATTAATCCCCCTGACTTCAAGGATTTCAAAGAAACTTATTTTATATTTTTTTTATTTTTATTTTATTTTTAAAATTATTTTAGTGAAAAATTAAGAAAAATACATTTTAGGCATTTAAAAATACATAAATTTATATAAAAAATTAGGAAAAATATTCTAATTAGTTCCAAGTGGCCAGGGAATAATTTGTAACATTTTGGTGTATTTTTTATATTTTTTAAAATTTTTTAATTATGTTTATAATTATTTTTAAATTGAAAAATAGCCCAAAAATGGACTATTTATTTTAATGTCAATTTTATTTTTTTGGGTGCCCCTAGTTAGGAGAAACACTGCAAACCACTTTTTCATAATTTTTTTATTTATATTTTAATTATTATAGTTATTTGAGTGAAAAAAATTCATTTCCTTGAAAAGTAGACTTTGATGGTCAAATCAATTTATATTAACTTCAAATTTTTACAAAGAGCTTCCATGTCCATTCTCTTCATTGTGGATAATTTTTATGATTTTTTTATTACATTTTATTTATTTAATTTTTTATGGGTTTTAATGACTTAAATTGGGAAAATACATTTTAAAGACATTCAAACTTGGATTTTATTTTTCTCATGATCCTCTGACAACAATGAACCTACCAAAATAAACCTCATATTTTTTATGTTTATTTTAATTTATATAATTTTTTTAAGCAAAGGGGATGACTTAACTTTGGAAATTAGGGTTTACAATGTTAGGAGTGCTCTCTGGCTGTGGAAAATTCAGAGAAATCCCCTAATCACCGAGAGAATAAACCCTTAAAATTTCATATTATGATGATTAACATTTAGTTATCTATGATTTAATGAAGGTTTGGAGTATTTAATTAATTTAAAAATAAATATAAGTTAAATAATTTTTTATTTTTGGTCCACATGATTCTCCTCTGTTCACTGAACAAAGGGATATTTTTATTTTATTTTTATGATTTCTCTACACCAAGTTATGAAGTTTCAAAGTTTTCTGAATTATTTAAATAATTTAAATCCTAATTTCCTACTTATCCGACTCAGCGCCATACAANTATTTTTGGTCCACATGATTCTCTTCTATTCACTGAACAAAGGGATATTTTTATTTTATTTTTATGATTTCTCTACACCAAGTTATGAATTTTCAAAGTTTTCTGAATTATTTAAATAATTTAAATCCTAATTTCCTACTTATCCGACTCAGCGCCATACAATCCTACGACGGCTCCGAAGCTCCAAGCGACATGCTCCCATTCGACGCCGCCTTCTGCTTCAGCGCTGACTCGACATGCGCTTTATGTTCTGCTCCTCATCTGACTCTTCCTCTGCCATCCAATGGATACACGCGCAAATGAACGACATCCGTTCATTGTCCCCATCTAACCTANTGCTCCCATTCGACGCCGCCTTCTGCTTCAGCGCTGACTCGACATGCGCTTTATGCTCTGCTCCTCATCCGACTCTTCCTCTGCCATCCAATGGATACACGCGCAAATGAACGACATCCGTTCATTGTCCCCATCTAACCTAAACTGAGAACCATTCACACTAAGATGCTTCAATCTCACTTGATACACAACCAAATCACTCATGGTTTGTTCCCATAGCTTCATATAATCGAGATGAACACATCCATATGGTTAATTACATATGAAAAACAAGTTCACTTCACAATTGGTGAAACTGAGCATGATTTTAGGGTTAGTGAGATATACCTTTGCCCAAGTGGTGAGGCCTTGATTGGGTTGGTTCTAGACGTTTATTGTGACCTCTGAAGCTCCCCCAAGCACGAATGTGAGCTGAGGTTGAGTCCAGGCAAGAGTTCGATCAAGGGGTGATTTGGGTTTGGTCTAGTAGCGGGTTAGAGTGCTCACAGTGAGGGGGTNATGAAGCTCCCCCAAGCACCAATGTGAGCTGAGGTTGAGTCTAGGCAAGAGTTCGATCAAGGGGTGATTTGGGTTTGGTCTAGTAGCGGGTTAGAGTGCTCACAGTGAGGGGGTTTCCATGGGGAACTTCCTCGTTTGGTCTTGGGACACTTTTGAAACAATTAATTTGAAGTTAGGTGGAGTTTGGTGGGGTTACAGAAAAAGCCCTGGATTTGGTTGATTAAATTAGGCTTGGATAGTGGATTTGAGTGGCTGAAAGTGGTGGGGTTGAACTCAGAAAGGATGGAGGAAGCTTTGAGAGCAATTTGGAGAAGTCTTCCTAAGGAATTGGTAGCACCCTCCTCAAGGCCAAGAGAGGGGTGGTTAAATAGAGGAGGAATTAGAGCTTAATTGGCCAAGCTAGGGGATAGAGAAGGATGGTTAGGTGGAGGGTTGAGCGACACAATTCACCAATATGGGTGAGCCACATTGGAAGGGTAGAAATTTGGGTTTGAGCCAAGCATGTCCTTCTCAGTTTTGGGTTTTTCAGGGACTAGGCCTGCCGACCAAGCTAGGGGAGGTGGCTAGCTGGTTCAAGGAAGGTTAATGGTGATTAGCTTTGAGGTTTGATGGTTGATGGCATGGGGTAGAGAGCTTAGCCATATTAAGAGATGGGTTTGCATAATTCAAGGGACCCTTGGTCCATGGCTCAAAATTGGGTCCTTGGTCGATGTGATTAGCATCTTAGAAGGTTAATCAGGGCAGGAGATAGTTAATCTTGGTTAATTTCNAATTAAGAGATCGGTTTGCATAATTCAAGGGACCCTTGGTCCATGGCTCAAAATTCGGTCCTTGGTCGATGTGATTAGCATCTTAGAAGGTTAATCAGGGCAGGAGATAGTTAATCTTGGTTAATTTCAAATGATTAATTTAGATTTTAAGCTCAAAATTAGGGTTTGGGCTAAAAGTTGGATTTGGGATTGATTTGGACTTGGNTTTGGATTAATTTAGATTTTAAGCTCAAAATTAGGGTTTGGGCTAAAAGTTGGATTTGGGATTGATTTGGACTTGGTTTAAAAATTTATTGAAGGGTCTAATTAGTCTAAGGAGGTGTCATGAAGAGTTTAGGAAATGAAATTGGGGGAATTGAATTGATTGAAGGAATCAATTTAATGAAATTTTGGCTTAGGGTCAATTTTGGGGCAATTGGTTTGGGCTTGGATTTAGGTTAGGTTAGGGTTTGGGGCTAGACCAATTGAATGTTCAAATTCATCTAGGGGAATGTTATGAAAAGTTTAGGATTCAAATTGAGAGAATTGGATTGGCTATGGGGTTCAATTTGATGAAATTTGGAGGTATGGTCAAATTGGGGATTTTGGCCCAAACTTGAACTTAGAGTTTGGAGGTTGGTTTAATTGGGCTCCAAATTGGTGTAGAATGGGGTTGGACAAGTTGATTTTCAATTTGAGTTTGAAATTGGGTGAGTTTGAAGTGAATTTGGTGGAAATTAGGATTAATTTGGGGAATTTAGGCCTTTAGAAGCAAAGTTGGGATTTTGGTCAAAATTGGTCAATTTGACCAAATTGGGGCCATTAGGTGGCTAGGTTTTGTTTAGAGAATGTTTTGGGATTTGTTTGGACATGAGGGGTATTTTGGGAATTTTTTGGGAAATGGTGGTGTTTTGGTCAATNTCAAATTGGGGTCATTAGGTGGCTAGGTTTTGTTTAGAGGATGTTTTGGGATTTGTTTGGACATGAGGGGTATTTTGGGAATTTTTTGGGAAATGGTGGTGTTTTGGTCAATTTGGATGGTTTGAAGTGGTTAGATATCATTTTTGAAGAAAATTTGAGGATTTCAGCCACTTTTGGAGTTTTAGGGTTCTAGGGGCATATTGGTAATTTTTGGAAATTTAAGGGCTAGAAGGCCAAAATTGGGTGTTTAGGTGGATTTGAAGGCCATTGGATATGCTAATCACAATGTTACCTTATTTGAGCTATGAGATCAAGGGGAGCTCATTTTAGACTCTTCATGTGTGGGTCCTAGCCACCCTAGCCAAAGGGCTAAGAACTTGGGGACCACCAACATAAGTATTCAAAAGAGCTAAAGGAAATAAGTTGAATGTGTAGTTTCAAGGTAATAGGACAAGTGTAGAATTGTGATGTGCTTAAATGTGTGAAAGACCAAACCTTAGTCACCCAGGGTTGCCCTAAGTTCAACAGTCCCGTGGGGACTCATCCTTGAAACCACACATGTTGGTCTCAACCTTTTAAGTGCTGGAGGTTCAAGATCATCTATTTGGGTTCCAAAGAGAGCAAGGAAGTAGTTTGAATTTCTATGTACATGGGTTTCTTCTCTAGTCTTCTAGGATAATCAAAAGGAAAGTCCTATGACTAGATCCTTAGCACTAAGAGCAATGAAAGACCTCAAGAAAATTGAGGCAACACTAACTAGGGTTAGACCTAATTATGGTTTAAAGATCACTTAAGCCTAATGTAAGTAAGGCTTAAGGGTTAATTAGGTCTAATTAGAGACCTAATTATGGTTAAAGGGTCGCTTCAGCCTAATGTAAGTAAATCTTTAGGGTTAATTAGATCTAATTATGGTTAGGCCTAATTTTGGTTAAAAGGTCACTTAAGCCTAATGTACGTAAGGCTTAGGGTTAATTAGGTCTAATTATAGTTAGGCCTAATTATGGTTTAAAGGTCACTTAAGCCTAATGTAAGTAAGGCTTAAGGGTTAATTAGGTATAATTAGGGTTAGGACTAATTAGAGTTTTGGGTCACTTAAGCCTAATGTAAGTAAGACTTAAGGCTTAATTAGGTCTAATTATCGTTAGACCTAATTATAGTTTAAAGGTCACACTTAAGGGTTAATTAGGTCTAATTAGAGTTAGGCCTAATTATGGTTTAAAGGTCCCTTAAGCCTAATGTAAGTAAGGCTTCAAGGTTAATTAGGTCTAATTAAGGTTAGACCTAATTATGGTTTAAATGTCACTTAAGCCTAATGTAAGTAAGGCTTAAGGGTTAATTATGTCTAGTTAGGGTTAGACCTAATTAT
>JXCR01147708.1:118984-134279 GCA_002079205.1 Phalaenopsis hybrid cultivar
TCCTTTAGTGTATTAATGTTGTCACTAGGTTTTCACAATTCCCTAGCTGAATTCTCTCAACCGTAAACATTTTCGCTGAGTTGTGCTTTGAGGAGTAGATCTGGGAGGGGAAGAGGGAGCTGGTCTTTTCTAATCAATAATGTAGGATATTTTTGGTTCCTTTAAGTTGTCTTATCGATTGATATACACGGTTATTCTTTCATTTTTTTGTGTAACCCGAGATGGCATTCAAATTAAAATGCTAGTGTTGAAAATTTGATTACCTTGCCATCTTTTGCTGCAATTTTCTTAGCTCCTTATAGCATGATTTATGCCATTTCAATTTACTTTTATTATAAGTATTTTTAGTATTAATATTGTTTTCCCTTGTTCTTTCTCATTTGTGATCCAAAATCCATTAGGATAGCTGACTCTTTAATGCTTAGATGTGCAATTTGTCAAAAAGTGGGTAGGTGTAAGTCACATTAGTAGTTTTGCTTTTGAAATTCATTGCCGAGTTTCCACTTAGAATGTGTGATGTTAACTAAAGCAAGTCAAGAATAGCGAGAAAATTGATTAAGCCAATCTTGGCTAAAATTTTTGTCATATTTGCTGAATTGGGTATTCAATGCCACTTTGAACTTATTTTTAAATTCTCATAGCTCAAATCTTCACAATCAAACACATGAATGATAATAATTTAATATTGAATACATAATATAAATATGTCACACAATGAAATTGTGTATGATTAAATGATAAAGAAAGTGAGCAATTCTATGATTATAAAGCTTAATTTAGTTTAATAACTCATTATGTTAGCTATGATAAGCAAATTACTATACTACAAAGCAACTAAGAACAAGTTTTAACACATAAAGATAAGGTGATGTATAAATAAAATCTAAGTTATGTGTGAACTATTAATTATTAAGCATAATATAATATGATGTACTCTACATAATAGCATAAGATCATGCATTTTAATAGTCACCATAATAAATTTCAAGTGCAAGTAATTGATTGTGTAAATGAACAATAAAGTAAATCTAATATACAAGGCTGTTTTGCACAACAGGATTCTTATGTAGTTCAACACAATCATTCTATATCCATGCCTAACCTCACTCAAGTTAGGATTTCGACAACCGACTGATATCGGAGTTAACCAAAATCATGAATCAAACGACCCATATTTTATTGTTGAATTCAAACAGTTACAAAGATAACTCCACAACATAAAACGACATGACACAATTAAAAAATAAATAAAAATAATGTGTGCAGAAATAAAAACAAAAGAAACAATACAAGGACAAAAACCACCCTCTCTAACCGGGTGCGGCAGGTCCGACCTATGGAGGGAGCTGTTGGAGTGATTGTGGGAGTTTACTGATTGGCTGGAGGCGCATGAAATGTGGTTGGTGGTCTGCTCGAGGGGACCCGACATGTGGATGACCTTTTGGAGGTGTATGGGAGGAAGTCCAGTGACTACTCGGAGGAGCCTGAAGGTCGGTGGCCTGCTCGAGGATGCAGTGGTGGTTGACAGTGAGTGAGCGAGACACAGAGAGGTAGTCGACTGATTTGTGGGTGCTATGAAAGGAGGGGTGGCGGTCGCTGGAAGGAATCAGTGGAATCTGCGATCTACTGGGCTGCGCAGAGGGGTGGACGGGTAGTGCGACATCACTGAAGGAAGCATTCTCACTGATCTCAGATGTGGGTAGAAGTAGGAAAAACTCAAGGGGCGTGAGAGGGTTGCGCCAGCACACAATCTCGTGGATCAATTGTAGGTGAACTCGGCTTGANTGGTCGCTGGAAGGAATCAGTGGAATCTGCGATCTATTGGGCTGCGCAGAGGGGTGGACGGGTAGTGCGACATCACTAAGGAAGCATTCTCACTGATCTCAGATGTGGGTAGAAGTAGGACAAACTCAAGGGGCGTGAGAGGGTTGCGCCAGCACACAATCTCGTGGATCAATTGTAGGTGAACTCGGCTTGAGCTAGAAGGAGATCCCATTGTTTAATGTTTTTTCCCACAAAGCATCATAAAAGATTTTCAAGGATTTTGTTTATTGCTTCTGTCTGGCCATTTGTTTGAGGGTGTGCTGCGGAACTGAATGAAGTTTAGAGCCTAATTTACCACATAGAGACCTCTAGAAGTAGCTCAGAAATTTGACATCCCTGTCGGAAGTGATGACTTGGGAATGCCGTGTAGTCTCATGATTTCTCAGAAGTACAAATCGGTAATATGAGATGTGTCTAATGCATCATTTTTGACAAACGGTCTAATACTACCACCATAGAATCCTTGTTTCGTTGTGTGTGAGGAAGTCCTGCCACAAAGTCTATGCTCACGTCTACCCATGCTGCCTCTGGTGCCAGTAAATTAGTGTAAAATATTATATTCTACCCTCGATTTTTTGTGACATGGCAAATCCTACTATTTCAGATATGTCACTCCACATCTCTCTTTAATCAAGGTCAAAAGAAGTGTTATTTCACGAGTGCGAGTGTCTTACCCCTGCCAAAATGTCTGGCCAATCCTCCAGTTTGGTTCTCTTGGACAATGGCTTCTCTCAGTGAGCATCTAGAAATGTATAATTTACTCTGGTAGAACAAGTAGTCATTTGCTTGGTAGTATTGCCTTGTAGGATTCTCTCGAAGCTACTCCCAAATATCTTGGAAATCCACTTTTGCCTCATATAAGTCTTTTATAATCTCAAAACCCACAACACAATTCTTCATTGACATGATCAACAGGTAACGACAGCTCAGTGCATCCACAATTCATTTCCGACTCCTGGCTTTGTGCTTGAGCACAAACTAGAGTGAAACTAAGAATTCCACCCATGTGGTGTGTTGCTCCTTTAATTTGCTCTGACTATTTAAGAATTTAAGGCTTTGTGATCCGTGAATAACTTCAACTCGGTCGTCAACAGGTAATAGCTGCAGTCCTTCAGGGCTCTGACAATGATATAAAACTCCTTATTATAGGTTGAGTACTTTTCCCGGGAGTCATTTAGCTTTTTGCTAAAAAGGCGATGGGGTGATCTATTGACTTAGTACTGCTCCAATTCCCACGCCGGATGCGTCACAATCGACCTCAAACAGCTGGTTGAAATTTGGTAAGGCTATAACTGGTGCTTGAGTCACATTCTCCTTTAGTGTGTCAAAGTTGATCTGAATTGTTGCCGTCAAAGTAAACTCTTTTCTTTTCAACTGTTTTGTTAGGGTGGTGGTGATAGTGTTGAAGTTCCCGACGAATCTTCAGTAAAAGAAGGCTAGCCTTAGAAATTATTGTAGCTCGATGAATGATTGTGTGCGGTTGAACTCACAATTGCCTCAATCTTCGTCTGGTTCATCTGAATGCCTGTGGTAGATACGATATAACCCAAAATACATACTTGCTTGGTTATGAAGTGACATTTTTTCGGATGGTGCATACATTTGCTTAGCTCGTAATACCTCAAATACCGCCCTAAGTGTTGAAGGCGTTCCTCCTCTAATTTACTGTATACTAGAATGTCGCCAAAGTAGACTGCCACGAATTTTTTAATGTGGGCCCAAGGCACCTGATTCATCAACCACATAGAAGTGTTGGGTGCATGGGACAAGTTGAAGGGCATAACTGTCTACTCATATAGATCATTGCATCTCTTCAATGCGGTCTTCTACTCGTCTCTAGGCCGCATTCTTATCTGATGACACCTATTCTGCAAGTCAATTTTGGAGAAGATGGTGGTGCTGTGCAACTAATCTAAGAGATCATCTAGGCGTGGTATGAGAAACCAGTACTTGATGATAATTTTGTTAATGGTCTGACCGTCAATGCACATCCACCACTAACCATCCTTGTTGGGTACCATAAAGTCGGCGACAACACGCGGATTTGTGCTCTTTCTAACTAATCCTCTCGAAACGAGATCCTGCACCTGATGTTGTAGTTCATGGTGTTCTGTGGGTCTGAATTTGTAGGTATGCCAATTCGGTAACATTAATCCTAGTATGAGGCCAATGGCGTGTTGGATGTCCCTTAACAACATTAATTATTCTGGGAGATTGTTGGTCATCACATCTTTGGAGTTTTGTAGAAGTGGATGTAGACATGTGAGTATCTCAGTCTCCTCACTGGTACCTTCTAGAAGGAATAATGCTAATGCCATCAGGGCATCTCAAACTGACTGCATGATGGTGACTCGTGTGACTAAAGCATCCTCTGTGTAGAACAAACCACTCAAGTCCTTGGCAAGTAACAAAATGATGTGCTTCCCATCCTTCTTAAAAGAGTAGGTATTTTTGAAGCCATCATGTTGATTTTTACGGTCAAACTGTCACGACCTCCTTAGTAGAATGTTGTATGCTTCAATCGGAACCACATGACACCATACTTGTTCCTATAGTTGCTATTCGATTGATAGTTTGACTAAGCACTGCTGATCTACACATATCTTATTATCATTTTTCAGTTAGGTGAGGGAATAAGATCGAGGATGTTTTTGCGCGGCCAATCTCAACCTCTTCACCATTAATGTGGACACGATATTTTTACAACTTCCACTGTTGATGATCAAGGTGCAAACTTTACCTTTTACTGTACACATGGTGTGATGCCTTAGCCATGACAAGTCTTTTATCGGTTCAGAATTTAGGACCTTCCGTATGATCAACATTTCTCTCTCGTCACCTCGAAGCTGAAGTGTTTCCTCTGAACTTTCATCTGACTCTTATTCCTAGACTTTCTCGATGACGTCCTCCTCCATGAATGAGATAACTCTGCTTGTGGGACAGTTGGAAGCGATTTAGTCATAACCATGGCACCTAAAACACTTCCGGGCAAGTACTATCCTGAACGAACTATCCTTCTCTGGCTTCGTTCTGCTTGCGGCGGTCATCTCACTTGCTGACATTGTCTTTCCTGCTCCGAATGTTGCCTTGTTGGTAGGTGTGGCTGCAGATGATGGCTTGAATGAGGACTGCTGTCTGAAGGAGGATTGTGGCCTGGTCTACTTTTGCTGTCATTCTACCTTTAAGACTAGGGTATGGACTTCTCTCAACGTCCAACAATACTGCAGTTGAACAACGTTGCTAATAGCGGGCCTTAGGTTCTATGGATGATGGGCGATCGTGTGCTCCTCTTGTTCGACCAATTCACACTTCATTTGTAATTGGTCAGACTTCGTNGCGTCCAACAATACTACAGTTGAACAACGTTGCTAATAGCGGGCCTTAGGTTCCTTGGATGATGGGCGATCGTGTGCTCCTCTTGTTCGACCAATTCACACTTCATTTGTAATTGGTCAGACTTCGTTGTGTACTCATCGACCAAATGATTCATCTGCTGCAGGTTGTGGAGCCTAAGGAACATGTCTTAACGGTAATGGTGTGGCAAGTATTTCTCATACATAGCTTTCTTCATTTTTGCAAACTTGGTGATCTTGTCGCTGCTGTCTCTTTTTCTCTGTCGCTATATATTTTCCCATCATAAAAAGACGCTTTTCTTCAATTTGATAGCGACTAACTTCACCCCCTATCTTTGGGTTCCTCTTTATATTCAAAGATGCAATCTACCGCTTGTAACCAGTCAANACTATATATTTTCCCATCATAAAAAGACGCTTTTCTTCAATTTGATAGCAACTAACTTCACCCCCTATCTTTGGGTTCCTCTTTATATTCAAAGATGCAATCTACCGCTTGTAACCAGTCAATGAAGTCATTAGGATCCATGCCTCCATCAAATATTGATAGTTTTGTCTTGATGTCAAAGTCTCTGCGTGCCCCAAATGTGGGCTCCTCTCGTGGCCTCCGTCGATAGTGAATTTCGAAGTTGTGTGGCCGGTATTCATCATCATTGATGTCTTCTCTATGAAATGGATTTAGCCCATGTTTCCTCTTTGACTCTTGAGGTCGCCATCGAGGGTAATGTCGCCTTAGGTTCTGTCATCCAAACTGACCAGTTTATGTTGTAGGCGACAAATCTCCCATTGTATCTTGTCATGGGTCGAGTCTGGCACGTATCTTCACGACAACATGATTAGTGTTTTCTTTGGAAGGGGTGATAGAGCGAAAGCAAATAAAGAGAAGAGAGTAGGGAGGAAAGAATGATTTTTTTTTTGGGGTTTGTTTTGGATAGTTTGTGTAGGGCAGATACTAGGTAACCCTAAGATAAAACATGGGTTGGCTAGCTCTGATATAAATGATATTGAAGTTAACCAATGCCACAGCTTAAACGACATGTTTTATTGTTGAATTCAAACGGTTACAAGGACAACTCGACAACATAAAACAACACATCAGAAGTAAACATTACATGATAATAATGTGTGCAGAAATAAAAACAAAAGAAACAAAAATAAGAATATGAATGATCCTCCCTAGCAGGGTGCGACAGTTCTGACCGTTGTAGGGAACTGCTGGAGTGACTTTGGAAGGTTGATGGTCGGCTGGAGGAGTAGGAAAGGTGGTAGGTGGTCGGCTGAAGGGGACCCGGTAGGTGGATGATTGGTTGGAGGTATCAGGGAGGAAGTGCAGTGACTTTTGGGAGGAGCCTTAAGGTTGANTACTTCGGAAGGTTGATGGTCGGCTGGAGGAGTAGGAAAGGTGGTAGGTGGTCGGCTGAAGGGGACTCGGTAGGTGGATGATTGGTTGGAGGTATCAGGGAGGAAGTGCAGTGACTTTTGGGAGGAGCCTTAAGGTTGATGGCCTGCTGGGGGTGTGTGGGTGATCGGCGGGAGTGAGGAAGACACAGAGAGGTGCTCGACCGGTTGATAGCTGCTCGGGAAGGAAGGGTGGCGATCGCTGGAAGGAATCAACGGGATTTGCGATCTGCTGGGCTGTGCGAAGTGGTGGACGAGTGGTGGGACAACACTGAAGGAAGTCGTCGGCTAGTTGTAAGGCTCCGACAAGGGAAGTAGGGAAGGTCGGCTCAGTTTGGACAGTGCTATAAGGAGGATGACAGTTGGGTGGAACAGAAATGAATGGAGATAGTCACCAACTTGGGCAAGGTACAGTTGAAGCACTACTCGCCATCGAATACACCCTCAGAAGGGGAATTCCTTAGAGACAACTGAAATCAGAGATTGACAATAACTTAATAGTCTTCAACAACAACAATTATAAATAAGAGGAAATTAGGAAAACTAGACAAGTAGGAGAATAAACAAGAAATAAAAGGGGGGAATGGAAATGGAAGGAATGCAAATTGAGGCCTATGCAGCAAGGGATGGATTAGGAAGAAGGGGAAATTGTCTAGGAGATTTAGGGAAGGGGGTAGAAACTTTTGCCCCAAAGGAGCCGGGCCGGTCTGTCCAGCAAGAAGGTTGGACCGGTCTTCTACCCAGCCGGCTAGGACCCTACGAGCTCTGCATCACCGACTTACTACCTTGAGGCAAAGTACTTTCTCATAGGAGGAATGTGGAAAACATTCACAACCTACACTCACCTTAACGCACAAGTGCTACCCAAATATATATCCTTAGCAAGCTATGAAACCCCAAAAAACTAATGACAAGAAATGCCTTCCTCCAACATATTGCAATACTTTGGTAGTGACTAATGCTATCACCAAACAATTAAAGTAAACAATCATACAAGCATAAGATTGAATTATGAAACGTAAANTTGTCATCCAAACTGACCAGTTTCTGTTGTAGGCGACAAATCTTCCATTGTATCTTGTCATGGGTCGAGTCTGGCACGTATCTTCACGACAGCATGATTAGTGTTTTCTTTGGAAGGGGTGATAGAGCGAAAGCAAATAAAGAGAAGAGAGTAGGGAGGAAAGAATGATTTTTTTTTTGTGGGGTTTGTTTTGGATAGTTTGTGTAGGGCAGATACTAGGTAACCTTAAGATAAAACATGGGTTGGCTAGCTCTGATATAAATGATATTGAAGTTAACCAATGCCACACCTTAAACGACATGTTTTATTATTGAATTCAAACGGTTACAAGGACAACTCGACAACATAAAACAACACATCAGAAGTAAACATTACATGATAANCGCTCCTGTGATGGTTGTACAAATACATAATGATATTGATTTGCTATTGAAATTGTTAAGTTATTTCAATACCATCAAATGTTTTTATTAATTTATTAAAAACTTGGCTGACTGTCGGTCGTTTATTTTGGAAATAATGATTTTTGTAAATATAAAAATAGTTTTAATATAAATATATGTTTTTTTTTAATTTTTTAAAGTAATATTTTAATTTTGAAAATAGATGAGACCAAACGAGTCTCACATATTGAATAGTTTGGATGACCGANGCTGATTGTCGGTCGTTTATTTTGGAAATAATGATTTTTGTAAATATAAAAATAGTTTTAATATAAATATATGTTTTTTTTTATTTTTTAAAGTAATATTTTAATTTTGAAAATAGATGAAACCAAACGAGTCTCACATATTGAATAGTTTGGATGACCGAGCGCGATACGACATATAATACACTATTCCGAAGGATAAGTATTCCACATGATAGTAGACTCAACCACTTAAACTAAAGAGTCATCTATTTGGTCTGCGAAATCTTTTATGTATGACCGACAAGTTTCCCTACCCAATATAAGGATTAGAGTTTATTTTACCTGAGTTCCAAGTTCTTTATAGAGTCAAATCCCTATAGTTAATTACATCTTAAATGACTGAAGTCACTTAAGAAGACTCTCGATTAAGATCATTGGTTCTGCTTTCAAGATTTCAAAGTTTAAGTTTTTAAGATTGGACACAGGAAAGTCAAATGGGAGTGACTCGAATATGAACAGTTATTTTCAAGAGTCAAAAGGAGGAAAGAATAGGGGAAACCACAGATCCGAGGAAAACCTCAGTAGTTTCCCAACTATCATATTGTCTGATATTATGTCTTTGAAATGATGTTATTCAATGTTTAATCCTGCAATTTATTTTTATAATTTAGGACTTACATTCGCACGATATCTGATCGTGCAAATAACCTAGAAAGATAGGAGGATTTACACCGTACCGTAACCTCGGAATGCTAAAAGTGTTAGGATTTATAATTGCACAATAGGGTTGTGCAAAAGCCTAAAGATAATATGTGAGGATTCACGTTGCGCTAAGCAAACTAACTTGAAGTCCTATGGGTTGTTATTTAAACTAAGTAAAATGTTTAGTTGTCGTAAACTTATTGTACTGTTGTAGATCGTCATCCTCCGTCCGCTACATCCTGGTCGTGCTGCCTACGAAGACTTGCTCCATGTCCCATGTAGTAGCAGTTTCAGGTTTAGTGTCTTATATGTGAGTGTGCAATATTGTTATTTGGTGACTTACTGTTATATATTTCCTAAACCAGACTATATCCTAAAGGTTCTGTAGTTAACTTAAAACATGCATAAACAAACTATGTTATAAGGAAGTGTGGTAAATGAAAACAGTATAAAGGAAAGACATTATAAAGAACAATAAGGAAATGTAGTAAAGTGCTATAAATGCAATGTAAACTTTGAGTACTTGAGTTTCTTGTTATTGTTGCACCTATAAATGGGATCAACGTAGCAGATAATAGTATAAGAGAAATTCAGCTAGCAGGACAAACATGTGTTTATGTATAACAGAATAAATGACGGAGTAACACATGAAAATCCCTGAAGAAAACTAAAATCGTAGGAAAAAGATAAACAATAAAATAAAACATAATGTCACATATAAATGACCAAGGGTAAGAGATTTATATGTGACATTGGGAATGTTCCCAATTGCCAGGATGATTTGAGTGTAAGATTCAAGCTCAAATCTAAGAGTATTGGGTTTCATTTTAGGTCAAGTTATGATTAGAATTTCACAATTTGATTTAATTAAATCAGTCATGAACCACAGCCCAATGCATATCTTAATTATTGTTTGAACTAACTTATTAATTAAGGTCAGGTGCCTAGTTTCAGTGTTCATTTGAAAATTAGGTAGATGAATTCTCTCCTAGGGTGTGCTCCTAAAATCTAGGAAGCCTACACTTTAACTTGAGNTATAAGTCTATAAGAATGTTATTTTCATGTTTTAGGGCTGCTCTCCATCCGACCTCCCGCCTTACTTCTCAAGTGTAGCCCTCCCACCAGAAACCTCTCCTTCCACCTGCAACCGACAGTTCTTCCTACCCGTATTCCCACCGCATGTACTAGTCCCGTTTCAGTTGGGGGGGGGGATGNACCGCCTTACTTCTCAAGTGTAGCCCTCCCACCAGAAACCTCTCCTTCCACTTGCAACCGACAGTTCTTCCTACCCGTATTCCCACCGCATGTACTAGTCCCGTTTCAGTTGGGGGGGGGATGTAGGGAGCTGAGAGGAGTCGAAGAACTGAGTAGAAGGGAGATGAAGCGAGGAGTCTGGAAGTTGAAACGAAGTGTGGGGAAATCGAACGGAGGGGAAGCGAGAAGGTCAGGTGCCAAGAGTTTACTTTCGCTTTATAGAAGGATGTGTTTGATGGAGGCAGATGTGAGATATACTTGCCCGAGAGTCGAGCGACATGTGAAGGAAAGGAGGACGGCACAGGGGTTAGGGCAGGGGCGGCGTTGAGGGTTTGTGTTGCTGTCGAGCCGCGACGTCTACGGGGAGGGAGTGGGGAAATCGAACGGAGGGGAAGCGAGAAGGTCGGATGCCAAGAGTTTACTTTTACACTATAGAAGGACATGTTTGATGGAGACAGATGNCAGGACGACACAGGGGTTAGGGTAGGGGCGGCGTTGAGGGTTTGTGTTGCTGTCGAGCCGCGACGTCGACAGGGAGGGAGTGGGGAAATCGAACGGATGGGAAGCGAGAAGGTCGGATGCCAAGAGTTTACTTTTACACTATAGAAGGACATGTTTGATGGAGACAAATGTGAGATCTACTTGCCTGGGAGTCGAGCGACATGCGAAGGAGAGGAGGACGACGCAGAGGTTAGGGCAGGGGCGACGTTGAGGGTTTGCGATGCTGTCGAGCCGCGACGTCTACCGGGAGGGAGCCAAAGCCACGTGAGATAAGCCGCGTGCAATCGAAGAAGCTCTCGGGGGAAGGAAAGAAAGATGGAGTAGCGTGCAGCCTTCACGTGTTATAGAATTCGACCGAGGTAATGTTTATTAAATTGATTCAATATTAAAACTTAATAATAATAATAAGATACACACACACACACACACACACACACACACACACACACACACACATATATATATTTAAGAGGAATTAGATAAGGTAAATTTAATACTTAATTAATGAAAATGTTTGTTTATTAAATTAATTAAATATCATGGTTATGTTAAACTTCTAATTTAGAGGAGTTGACGTCAAAGTAAATTCAAACATGAATTAACCAACATCGAAGTGAGTACTCGTATTTTTAATCTATAGTTTATGTATACTGCTTGTGAATTAAATTGAATATGATGATTACATGAATAATATGTTTACTTAGACTGTTTGTATGTGCATGACTGACTATAATGAATTTATACTTTGTTGGTACTAGTGAGAGAACACTAAGGTACCCATACACGTATATGAAAAATGATATTTATATAAATATCTTAATTGATATAATCTTTTGACTGTGCTCCTGTGATGGTTGTACAAATACATAATGATATTGATATGCTATTGAAATTGTTAAGTTATTTCAATACCATCAAATGTTTTTATTAATTTATTAAAAACTTGGCTGATTGTCGGTCGTTTATTTTGGAAATAATGATTTTTGTAAATATAAAAATAGTTTTAATATAAATATATGTTTTTTTTTATTTTTTAAAGTAATATTTTAATTTTGAAAATAGATGAGACCAAACGAGTCTCACATATTGAATAGTTTGGATGACCGAGCGCGATACGACATATAATACACTATTCCGAAGGATAAGTATTCCACATGATAGTAGACTCAACCACCTAAACTAAAGAGTTTGTGACATCTGTTTGGTCTGCGAAACCTTTTATGTATGACCGACAAGTTTTCTTACCTAATATAAGGATTATAGTTTATTTTACCTGAGTTCCAAATTCTTTATAGAGTCAAATCCCTATAGTTAATTACATCTTAAATGACTGGAGTCACTTAAGAAGACTCTCGATTAAGATCATTGGTTCTGCTTTCAAGATTTCAAAGTTTAAGTTTTTAAGATTGGACACAGGAAAGTTAAATGGGAGTGACTCGAATATGAACAGTTATTTTCAGGAGTCAAAAGGAGGAAAGAATAGGGGAAACCACAGATCCGAGGAAACCTCAGTAGTTTCCCAACTATCATATTGTCTGATATTATGTCTTTGAAATGATGTTATTCAATGTTTAATCATGCAATTTATTTTTAGAATTTAGGACTTACATTCGCACGATATCTGATCGTGCAAATAGCTTAGAAAGATAGGAGGATTTACACCGTACCGTACAGTAACCTCGGAATGCTAAAAGTGTTAGGATTTATAATTGCACAATAGGGTTGTGCAAAAGCCTAAAGATAATATGTGAGGATTCACGCTGCGCTAAGCAAACTAACTCGAAGTCTTATGGGTTGTTATTTAAACTAAGTAAAATGTTTAGTTGTCGTAGACTTATTGTACTGTTGTAGATCGTCATCCTCCGTCCGCTACATCCTGGTCGTGCTGCCTACGAAGACTTGCTCCATGTCCCATGTAGTAGCAGTTTCAGGTTTAGTGTCTTATATGTGAGTGTGCAATATTGTTATTTGGTGACTTACTGTTATATATTTCCTAAACCAGACTATATCCTAAAGGTTCTGTAGTTAACTTAAAACATGCATAAACAAACTATGTTATAAGGAAGTGTGGTAAATGAAAACAGTATAAAGGAAAGACATTATAAAGAACAATAAGGAAATGTAGTAAAGTGCTATAAATGCAATGTAAACTTTGAGTACTTGAGTTTCTTGTTATTGTTGCACCTATAAATGGGCTCAACGTAGCAGGTAATAGTATAATAGAGAAATTCAGCTAACAGGACAAACATGTGTTTATGTATAACATAATAAATGACAGAGTAACACATGGAAATCCCCGAAGAAAACTAAAATCGTAGGAAAAAGATAAACAATAAAATAAAACACAATGTCACATATAAAGGACCAAGGGTAAGAGATTTATATGTGACATTGGGAATGTTCCCAATTGCCAGGATGATTTGAGTGTAAGATTCAAGCTCAAATCTAAGAGTATTGGGTTTCATTTTAGGTTAAGTTATGATTAGAATTTCACTATTTGATTTAATTAAATCAGTCATGAACCACAACCCAATGCATATCTTAACTATTGTTTGAACTAACTTATTAATTAAGGTCAGGTGCCTAGTTTTAGTGTTCATCTGAAAATTAGGTAGATGAATTCTCTCCTAGGGTGTGCTCCTAAAATCTAGGAAGCCTACACTTTAACTTGAGNCCTACCTCAAATCCTGTATCTACCCCGAGGGATAAACACAAAACTTGAGAATGAGACTCGATCAAATAAACTAAGAAAGATATGACATCCGTTTGGTCTGCGAAATCGTTTTATTTGCCGACNCCGCCTCGCCGGCGTGTTTTTCAGCCGCCGGAGCAGCTCACCTTGCCGGGGTTCTCCTCCGCCGCCGAGGTTTTCCGTTGATAGCCGACCGCCGTCTTTTTTTTGAAATTTATTTTGTTTCGGCCGGTCTCCTCTTTGGTTCCTCCTCCTCGCCGACAATACCTCGCCGGCCTATTGCCTCACCGACATTAATTTGGTGACGAACCAGTCCCACTACGGCACATAGCTCCAGATTTCGCGCATTCCTCCTTGCTTTTCTCGTTCCGGTTGCGTGCCACCGGCAGTCCACCACCGCTACCTCGTTGTCCCGTTTTTCCGGCGACCGAACATTTCGCCGGAGCATCCTGACGTTGCTGGACAGCGGAGCTCGTCGCCGTTTGGACGGGTGCAGGAGTCTTGGACCGCGTGCAAAAAGTTTCACGGACTTCATTGGGCTTCGTGCAAACCACGCGACGGTATAACTCCTATTCCCCTCCGCACTTTATTTCCTAGNTCAGGATAAATCTCCCTCCCGAATCATATATGTGATAATCAATAGTCAGAATAAAGACACCCTACACTCAGGATAAATCTCCCTCCCTAAACTATCCTTTGTTTGCATCAATTTTTTTATGTCATGAGTGTAGGGTGTCCTTCTGCATGACTCATGATAGTTTACGGTCTGTCCGTGACGTCCGATAGTCAGACGCCCGTCCGAGACCTTTTTGGCACGTGTTGAGGGGCACGTAGCCAGAGCCATTCTGCTAGGCTTTGGCTTTCACTTATGTGAAGGCCGGTCGGCATTTGACACGTCGAACGAGTCCGATCGGGACAAAAAAATATTATGTGGCGCGTGATTTTGGCTCGAATTGGCCTGATCATCAGCGAGATTGTCCAGATGACCCCGAACGACGAAATGGATTGCGCGATCACGTCCGGAACGCCGATTTTATTTAGAAAGGACGTTCAGTTGGCTACGATTTTGAGGGCAAGCNTCGGTCGGCATTTGGCACGTCGAACGAGTCTGATCGGGACAAAAAATATTATGTGGCGCGTCACGCGCGATTTTGGCTCGAATTGGCCTGATCATCAGCGAGGATGTCCAGATGACCCCGAACGACGAAACGGACTGCGCGATCACGTCCGGAACGCCGATTTTATTTAGAAAGGACGTTCAGTTGGCTACGATTTTGAGGGCAAGCCTTAAATACATGAATTATTGTTTATAGCCATATCGCTGGAAAAGCGGTTCGAGCGGCCTCAAACGACCCCGAATTGCAAAATAGACCGCATTAGCGTACCTGAATTGTCGTTCTCACCTAAGTCGGACGTTCGTTATGTCACAATTTCGCAGACAAATTAAAAAAATATGGAAATTATCATTTTTGGCTCGATAGTCGAAAAAGGTTATCCGGACGATCCCGGATGGCGAAAAGGACTGTGCGGATGTGTCCAGAACGCCGGCTTTAGTCAAAAAGGACATTCACCACGCCGCGAGGACGTATACGGATGAAGAATACGCGAACGATAATTGTAATAATATAAATAATATAATATTATATATATATATATATATATATATATATTATTATTAACNGAAATTATCATTTTTGGCTCGATAGTCGAAAAATGTTATCCGGATGATCCCGGATGCCGAAAAGGACTGCGCGGATGCGTCCGGAACGCCGACTTTAGTTAGAAAGGACATTCACCACGCCGCGAGGACGTATACGGATGAAGAATACGTGAACGATAATTGTAATAATATAAATAATATATATATATATATATATATATATATATATATATATATATTATTAACGTTATATTAT
>JXCR01147708.1:136162-189797 GCA_002079205.1 Phalaenopsis hybrid cultivar
GTTTCTTTCTGCGTATCTGGGATTTCACGATGCAACATAGACTCATTAGGATTTAAATTCCTAATTTTCTACTTAAAAAAAAATCTTAAATAAAACATTCAAGATAATCAAAATTTAGGATTAAAATATTCAGGATTTAAAAAATTGCAACATTTACTTTCTTACATATATTATTAGGGCCTCCACAATACTTAAGGACTGCTCTACATAACTGCATTCATATTTGCATGTCTCGAAGAGGAGCCCCCGTGCTTCTCCAATCCGACTGGCCCAGCATATCCTTTATAGATGGTTGTCTAGTGCGCCTAGGATGTTAGAAGGCTCCCTGACCCAGACGGGGTATAAGTCCTTTTGTTGGGAGCGTTTCCAGCTTTGTAGCTGAACCTCCACTTTCTTTTCTTTCTTGAGGCAGCCTCGCCACTTCGGCAGGTATAAGTCCCACCTCTTGAAGTTCCAGCTGATAGTCGTAGGATAGAGTTTCGTTCCTTTGTTCTTAGGGCTACCGGAATTCCCGTGGACGACGCAATTCACGGATAGCTGACCGGGGATCCCAGGTTGTGTTGGGTCGACTACCTTCACGACCAGGTAGACTTAGGGTCGTAGTAGCTTGGAATGACGGGTCCGTGGTACCCCGATCCAGTTACCTCTACCTCTTAGGACCATCCTTGCCTACTTTTTGACCACCTCCGTTGAGCCTTGTTTCTTCTTTTGCCTTCGTTGGAATCATCCCGGCGGCCCGATGACCGATGAGCTGCCACCCGTTTGGGATACGACGATTTGTCCTCTGCCCTTACGGTTCGGATGTGCTTTGACGTATCGGGACTTCCCGTTGGGATGACACAGTTATTTCGTAGGTTCTGTATGCTGATGAGTATGCAATCCACATGGGAACCACGAGAGACTCACTTCTCGCCCCGTGGTTTAGGGAGAGCTTTGAAGCATCAGGACATTCCCCCTGCGGGATAACCTCCCTTGACGACCCCATGCTAGTTGTCATTTTTCAGGTAAGCAAAACTCCTTTTATCGAGAGTATTCTTAGGTATCCCCCAAGATGTAATTAACCAAGTGGGATACGTCCCCTTGGGAGTGCTCTTGACCCCAGAACAGGCACCTACACCTGAATCTCTGGTTATGGGTAGTCTACGTAGGTATTCTTTCGCGGATATCGGTTTAGGGTGCTTTCGCCCGATCTTGTTTGGATGGACACTTTTAACCTATCCTTGCGAGGTTTACCGCACGTAGGCTCTCCACGTTTTGTGTTTTCTCTTGTTTCGTTTTGTCGTATATCCCTTCTTATTCGATTCTTCTCCTCTTCGAATCACATATATGATTCAGGAGGGAGATTTATTCGGATAGGGGAAGTATACAATGATCGACAAGCTGACGACTCCTTCTAAAATAAAAGAGAGAAAAACAAACGAAAACAAATACATTGTCTAGGAGTTCCCTTGAGGTAACATAGTATTTGTTCCAAAGCTGACCAATGATGGACTTTGGGGAAAGACATAAATTAATTTATAGTGCTAACAAAATACATGATATCAAGACGAGTTACTATGATGTAGTATAATTTTTTTACTAACTTTCCATACCATTTAGGATCAATAAAACACTCTCTATCCTTTGTAAGTTATTGAATAGAAAACATACTAACTTTCCATACCATTCAGGATCAATAAAAGGCTCTCTATCCTTTGTAAGTTATTGAATAGAAAACATCAGAGTACTGCATAATTTGACCCATAATTTTTTAGTTTTTGTTAGCAAATCTAGCACATACTTTTTTTGAGATAAAAAGGTTCCTTTCTTGCTTCTTGATACCTCAATCCCTAAGAAGTACTTCAAGGAACCCTGATCTTTATTACCGAACTGATTTTGAAGAAATGATTTTAATGATAAGATTTCCTGCGCATCACTTGTTGTAATTATAATATCATCAATATAAACCACAAGTCGAATAATTCCTTAAACAGACTGCTTATAGAATATAGTGTTATCACTTTTACTTTTAGGCATCCCAAATGCTTTCATTGCTTGGCAAAATTTTTCAAACCATACTTGAGGGTTTTGCTTCAATCTATATAGGGGCTTCCGAAGATAACACACTTTCCCAAACTCCCACTAGGCAATAAACCCAGGAGGTTGCTCCATGTATACCTCTTTCAACAGATCAACTTACAAAAAAGTATTCTTCATATCAGCTGGTTCAAGGGCCAATTATCCATTGTGGCCATGGACAGGAGTAGGCAAAATAAAGTTAACTTAGCTTGTGTCCAAAGTAGTCGATCCCATAAATTTAAACATAGACCTTGGCCACCAACTGATTTTTTAGATGAGCCATAGATCCATCAAAATGAAACTTAGCTACCAAGACCCACTTACAACCAACAACCTTCTTTCTAGAAGATAGTTCAACTAGTTCTCACGGTTCATTTTCAGTTAAGGCATTCAACTCATCAAACATTTTTGCTCTTCACCCATAACGGGATAAGGTTTTACTGAACAGACCTTGGAACCTCAAGAGAGTCAAGAGAAGCAACAAATAAGCATATAGTGGAAGATAAACCAATTATAGTTAACACGAGGAAATATGGTAGGTGCATTGACATTTACTTCTTTGAATAGTAATGGGTAAATCAAGTTCACTGGGAGGAGGATCCACTAAGGAAGATGATACCGATGTTGAACTCAGATCAGAGGAGCGAGGACTTCTCAAGTAAGCAATATAGATGGGTGGTTTGGGCTGAGGCATTAGAGATGGAGATGGAGATGGAGATGGTGATGGAGTAGGATCTGCAGTTATGATGTGATACATTAACAACTCATCAGAATCAATTGAGGATTTAGACACTGATGAGTTAACAAAGAATGCGACTTGTTCTTCTGCAGTAGAGACTACATCAACCCAGAACTGTTTAGGCACATTCGTTTGAAACACAAGAGTTCTAGTTGTCTCGAGAAGATGTATATTTTTTTCCTTCAATTACTCCATTTTGGGATGGAGTATCGACACTGGATGACTGGTGAAGCATCCCATTTCGTGTCATGTACTTCTGAAAGGATGTAAAAAATATTCTTTGGCATTGTCACTTCTTAGAATTTTCATCGAATTATTGAATCGAGTTTTAATTTTGGCATAAAAAGTTTGAAAATGTGACAATATCTCAATACTAGATTTGATAAAATAAAACCATGTTATACGAGAGAAATCATCCACCAAAATAACGAAATATCAAAATTCATTAGATAAAATAGGACAAGGTCCCCATACATCATAATGAACCAACTTAAGACAATGAATGACTTATTAATTTTAGGAACAACAGACAAATGACGGTGTTTACGAAATTGAGACGACACACAATCTAAATATGATAACTACTGAAACTAAGGGTACAACTTTTTCAATTTTGATAGNGCAAATGATGGTGTTTAGGAAATTGAGACGACACACAATCTAACTATGATAACTACTGAAACTAAGGGTACAACTTTTTCAATATTGAGAGGGATGGATGTCCTAATCGACAATAGATCTTAAAAGGGGATACAGTGCAAGAACAGACTATGGGTCGAGGTACCTCATTATCCAAAATGTATAGCCCCCAACCCCCCAATTTTGTCCTTTACCAATAATCTTCTTCGGCTTAAGATCCTGAAATATACAATGACTGTGAAAGAATAAGATAAAACTATTAAGAACACGCATAATTTTGCTAACATAAACAATATTAAAAACGAAATGAGATAAATTGAGAACATAAGTTAGAGGCAATGTGTGTGTAATATTAATGGTGTCAGAACCGAGAACAATAGAGGTTGATCCATCTGCTAAAATGATGGAAGAAATGTGTTCATAAAAGGTATAAAAAAGTTTTGGATAATTTTTCATTTGATTTGTAGCATCAGAATCAATAACCCATTTTGTGGAAGATGAAAGAAGATAAGTATCATATATACCTGACTCGGTAATTTGATGAACTAGACACATTCATCTGCAGAGATCAAGAGAGTGTGACTCTAAGAGGCCTCAGTAGTAGTGATCATGAGAGCTGATTGTGATTTAGAATCTTTCTTGTTCTTTTTAGTAACTTCTAACATGTTCATTTGCGTATGACCAACTTAATAATAGTAATAACACACTACCTTCGACCCTTGGTTTCCAAAATTTGGATTTCTACTTCTAGAACTGTCTTGAGACTAAGGTTTACTGATGTCTATATTTTTATGACTCGCAAGAACACTAAATTGTTGTACTTATGAGGCATGGAAATTTGTACGCAGTACTCTAGTACAGGCTTTCCCTGAGAGTTGTATCTAGGGGCATATAAGATTTGTGATTTAACTTCTTCATACTGAGAGTTTAAATCGGCTATAAAACTCATGATAACCATTTGTTCTGTTTGAGCCTGTTGATTCCATAAATTTGTACTAACGATCAATAGTGCGTTTGATTCTTCATACACGTTTAAAGTGCATGTGATACGTGTTAAGTGATTGATATTGTTGCTTAGCACGATGAAATTCCTTACGTCAAATATTCGAGAAATATTTTCTCTCCCAGAAAATACAACCATTAATTCATCAATCACGTCTCAACACAGTTATAATAAGTAATATGACCAGATTGATTAGGTTTGATAGAATTTCGTATTTGTATCAAAAGCTAAATATCCACTCTGATACACTCAGAATAATTTAACCAAGTCTCAGCTATAGGATTATCGATGAAGTGACTCTATTGAGAAATACTCCTTAAAAAGAGTCTCAACAATTTTATTTTAGTAAAAATAATCAATGTTATTTAATTTTTCATTTGTAAGTTGGTCATGAAACCAAACCTGTCATAAGATTTTTGTGCTCATCAGCCATAACTGATGTAATTAAATACTAAAGGACGAACTTCTAAAGCACTCAGAGGCAGATAACAATAGACCCACTGCTCAAGATACTCCAAATTAAAGGGAAACAAATTGATATCGATGAGCAACAACTAAAGAAGCAAACCTAGCAGAATGTGTCAACTTTGTCGATGCCCTAATCTCATTGTCACAAATAGGCGGAATAAGTGCATTAAAGTTGTTGAAGTCGTTGCGAAAGTACATGACACTGTTCGAAGCAAAGGAGGTCTCACAGGAAGCTGACAATGCCTTCGTAGGAAGCTGTCAAAGACCCGCTGGAAGCAATCAAATTTGGATGAAGCAGAGGAAGCAGTTGAGGTCATTGCGAAAGCAGATGATGGCGGCCAAGTCGTCAAAGAAGGCGACCTAAGTAGACGAAGACGTCGATGATGACGTTACAAGGCACTGATGATCACTTCGCATGAAGCAATCAACGCAGTCAACAAAGCGAGTAGGCGGGTAGGTGACAAAGACACCGCAGGACACAGATGAGGGCACAAACAAATACTTCTACCTGGGCTTTGATATCATGTGAGGGAAAGAGGCTTCCTTCTTCTTCCTCATTGAAATCACATGTTACAACTTTATAGGCACTCTCTCTTCATATTAGGAATCTACCTAATATAGAAAAGATTTGAAATTAAATCTCCTCTAATCAGGCTACCTAATATGCAAGCTTCCTAGCATACAAGCTACCTACTACACGAGCTCTATATTTAGTATTTTCCATAAAAACTTTGTAGAGGTTCCTCTTAATATATGCCTTATACTTTATTTCTTGGTTTGTGGTATATTAAGATCTCCTTACACTTCAGTAGCATTATATGGTTAATGTAATGTTATGGTAAGAATTCTGCACCAAAGGATGATTTTCTTAGGGCAATTTACACACATGCCTCACAATTCTTTTGTATTTACATATCTAACACCTTAACTTTAAAATTTACTTTCATAACACTCAACTCTTTAATATCACATCAAAAATACCTCTTTACTAATAGCCAAATGCATTTTTTTATGCATAGGTTTATAGCACCAAGATGTTATAATTCTAAATATCAAACTTGAGTTGTTAGATATGTAAATCCATGAGCAGTGTGTGGCTTATGTAAATTTCCTTTTTTTTTTCTGGCTTGAAAAGTATTTGACTCATCATTGACTTGCTCAAGAAAAATAGTGATTATGAGTTTCATATTCCGCCCGAGACACTCTTAGCAGAAGAAAAAAAAATAGCATTTTCTGTAATTCCATTTCTTCAACTTTGCGCCACATTGTGCTAGAATGATTTTTCTGCTAAAATATAAGTTTGTAGGTCATGACATGCACGGATTCTGTTTATCGGTCACAGCATTTCTTTTCTCAAATTGAAGGTTTCTGCTCTTATTTTGGAAAACACCTTCACCTCTATATTGGACATGGCTGGAATTATGCTTCCGTTTCTGAAGTGGTTTATAGGAGGCAAGGGATCAAACGGCCCAAAAGTTCTTAATTTTCTTGTACGGTCACCATGGAGTACAATTGATGTTATTGGGGAGGTGAGTTAGGAATCTCCGTCATCATCCTTGCTCCATTTCTTTATAATACGATTAAAAAAAAGCTTATTTTTATTGTTTCTGACTCACCATTAACTGTTTAGTATTGCTCTAATGATATCGTGCTTAAGATGTGAATTCAGAGCTGTTTAAGAATGCTTGACAATTAAACGAGTGATTTTAATTATTCTTGGAATGTTTCATTTTTTGCATTGGGGCATTTACATAATTCTTATGTATTTACATATCTGACATCTAAACTTAGCTTTTTACATTATATTACATAAAAAATGCCACCATTTTAACATTTTAAGTGAAATACCTTTTCATGCATAGGTAAGATGGCATGTATGTAAAAATCGAAGTTTAGATGTGAAATGTTAATAAATAGTAATTGAGTGGTATTTATGTAAACTTTCTTTTGCATTTTGTAAAACTTTGCTAGTGTTTTGGCTCATGAAGGTGTGCTTTCTTTAAAAAGCTATGTAGTAGCTGATAGCTCAGGAAAGAGACTAACAAATTCTTGAACCCCACCCTCGCGGGAAGCTAAATTTTCTTTTTGTTGAGATAGATTGGACGTATTTAACCACATTTACTTTTAACATTAGATAAAAAATTATGTAGATCTAGTATTTGAGACTTCTTATGAGCACAAGCACTCATAGTTAAAGCCTCGAAACTTTGCTATTTCCTTTTTCATCCTTTTTTTTTTTTATTTCTCAATCAAATACCAAAATTTATGATAAAAATCTCAGCTTATATGTTTCATTTTATCAAATTCTCTATGATTTTATTGTGGTACACAAAAATGCGTCAGTTAGATGGTTTAAAAAATTCCACCTCGGTACTAGATTTGTAAATGGCAATGTTTCAAGTGTCCTGTATGTAGTTAACCCTAATTATTTTTTTTCTTCAAGGAGAGCATTCTTGGTCCAGGAAATCACTTGACTAAAGCTTCATAAGATTTTCTAGGTTGGAAATGTCCTAGGAATAGGTGTACCTATGTAGTTTACCATAATAAAATCCCATGTTTTCATCATCAAAATATCTAGCTTTAGGAAGCCTTGATTGACATGGTTTTGAAGTGCAGAAATTTCGGTTAGCATAAATGAATTATCTTATTCAAGGAGCTTCCCAAAGATTGAAGGCCAGGGGGGAGGGTTGGCTTGGGCGGACCCATGTTATAGTGCCCATCAAAATTTTGATTTCTTTATAAGAATTTAAATTTTTAAGAGTTTACCCGCCATTGATTTATGATTTATGATTTTAAAAAAAATCCAACTTAAGCAGTTATCTATTATTTTATAAAATTTTTCATTCTGTTCTACTTACATTTGTCTATTATATCTTTAATGAGGTTATTTTATTAGTTATTTGTATCTTTTTTTCTTAGAAATATTATATATATATAGGTAGTTATTTGTTATCTGCACCAAATAGACAGTCAACTGTATATATATATTGTCTATTATATCTTTAATGACTGTCTATTTGGTGCAGCTGCGTGAAACCAGCTGTCGGATAGTTGTTTATGAAAAAAAGACCATACTGCCCCAGTTTGGTAAAATTATTTAAAAGAAGAATATAACAATCATTTTTTTGAAACTTTAGTAAGCCCCCAAAGTGCTAACAACTTCTGTTTATGAATAAGAACACGTATGCAACACAATCTTATGTATTTACATATCTAACACATAAACTTTGAAGTTTTACGAATATTTGCATAGCCCCCAAAGGTACAGCACATCAACTACCAATAATAATTCTACGCCTTAAATACTTCCTTGTAAGTGGAATATATATGACAGAGTTCACTATCATGGCAACAATGGTTGCTACATCTGCAAACGATATGTGATAGATATTTAAATAAACAGAAATTCAAGTGTATACATGTAAATGAACCCAAAATAAAATCTTACAACAGCATAAACCACTGCATTAAAAAATGTTTGAAACAACTAGAGTAGATATATTATTTAGCTTTAGCAATAAGAAGCATGTCCTGTCGAAAAAAAATTATGTATTTACGTTTCTAACACCTAAAATCTTCATTTCGCCTTTCAACAATAAGAAGCATTAAAATAGGTGGTATTTATGTGAATGCCCCTACAAATTTTATATGAATGAAGTTCCAATTATCAAAAAGTTGTTTTGAATTCAACGATGCAGGCACAGCCACATAAACGCAACAAATTTCCTGTATCCTAACTAGAAAGGCTCCAGCAATCCACTATTCATGGGAACCGAAAAAAAATGTAAGAGTAATTGGCTCATCAGGCTGCAACAATCCATTCATTGGGTGGCAAATGTAACAGAATAATAAAAGTTAATTCCATATAACTGAACCAAAAAAATAAGAGGAATGAGTCCTCTTTCCCAGACCAAAAAATCATTCTTATAAGCAGTTAATAACCAAGCATTTGCACACATACCACTGTCGGCCGTTTTTTTTTTAGCTTTTAACTTCGTGATTTGAAAAAGTGATAATTTTATGATTTTGAAAATAATTTAAATATAAATATAACTTTTTTTTTTAAGAAGTAACATTTTAATTTTTTAAAAGAAGTGAGACCAAACGAGTCTCACATTTTAAATAGTTTAGATAATTTAATACAATACTACAAGTAATACACTTATCCCAAAGAATAAATATATCACTTGTAATAGAGATTCAATCATCTAGACTAAACAATTTGTGGCGAAATTGTTTTATTTGCCGACAAGTTCCCCTACCTAATACGAGGATTAGATAAGGTTTATTTTATCTAGGTTCCTGGTTCCCTATAGCGGCAAACCCCTATAGTTAATTACATCTTAAATGATCAAAATCACTTAAGAAAACTCTCGATTAAGATCAGGTNCCAATTTCAGGTGCATTAGAAAATGCATTCAGGAGCAATTCCAAGTAACGCAAACTAGAAAGTTCATTTTTTAAAAAAATGCATTTAGGGGCAATTCTAGGTGATACGGATTAGAAAGATCATTCATATCGTCAGGCAAGAAAAATTGCCAAAATACATCTTTATAAATTATGAGCACATTAAACCCAAGACATGAAAGCTGAATAAAACAGATAATTCCTTCANGGATAGAAAAAGTAGAAGTGGGAAAGAGAGGGATCATCTTGCTTGAGATTTATTCAAAAGAAGCAGCATATCTTGAAAATAGCTAGGCACACAAATAAGAACCATAGGCTTCCAACGATCCCTGTATGGTTCCCATTCATCAACGGTTTTGCCCCAATTCAAGAATAAATTTGAGNCTAATCTTTCAATTCATGCCCCTAACTCTTGAATCATTTAAGCTCTTGCTTTCTCCCAATTCTTAATAATTTTCACAATTACAATTTTATCCTTCTTATGTAAATGAAATGGTGAATAGTTTGCTACCCTATTTCCCCTTTAGGTTTCAATTATCTCAACAGACTAAATATTTTTATNGCTAATCTTTCAATTCATGCCCCTAACTCTTGAATCATTTAAGCTCTTCCTTTCTCGCAATTCTCAATAATTTTCACAATTACAATTTTATCCTTCTTATGTAAAAGAAATGGTGAATAGTTTGCTACCCTATTTCCCCTTTAGGTTTCAATTATCTCAACAGACTAAATATTTTTATTTTTTATTTCCCTCCCCCTTTTTTTTAAGGCCGTAAATCAATTCTAAAAATAATTAAATCAGAAATTCTCATTTTTAAATTAACCGTTATAAAAACAAATCAATGGAGAAGGAGATCGACTCACTTAAAAAAAAAAAAAGAATCAGCTAAGCAATGGGCAAAACCGCAAGTGAATCGGCTTAAATACGTTTAAATTCTTTCAAAACAATGATAGAATCAGTCCCAAAAGGTGCTTAAAAGCCTAAAAAAATTAGTAGTTAAAAGTGCCCAATTCGATGTATAAAAACCTCAAAATGTAACTTAAACCTTAACGAATAAGGCCTCAAATTTCAACTTAAATCTTAAAGAATAAAGCTTCAAAAATGACGAATAAGGCTTCAAAATGCAACTTAAACTTTAACGAATAAAGCTCCAAAATGTGGCCCAAACATTACTAAAGAAAGCTCCAAGATGCAACCCAAACATATCACTAAGACAGGGCGAANAAAAAATGACGAATAAGGCTTCAAAATGCAACTTAAACTTTAACGAATAAAGCTTCAAAATGTGGCCCAAACATTACTAAAGAAAGCTCCAAGATGCAACCCAAACATATCACTAAGACGGCGAAACAACAGCCCAGATCAGTGCCAAAAAAACAACCAACAAAACCACTCCTAAACAGGGCAAAACTGTAGCCCGAATCAACCCAAAAGACGTGTTTTTTTTAAAAGCTCTAAACTACAGTCAATTCAGCCCACGAAACATGTTTTTAAAATGCTCCAAAAACTTTCAAATCTTCAAAAATGAAAATGTCTCGGAAAGGCTTCCAAAATTTTCAAACACTTAAAGCCTTCAGGTTTTGTAAAAGTAAAATATTGTAACTTTCCTAATTTTCCAAATAAAACTCTTAAAGTTTCCAAAAGTAAAGTATTGCCACCTTCCAAACCTTCTAAAATTGAATATGAGAAGTTTCATATTTTGTAAATGTAAAGCACCAGAGCCATAAATCTTTGCAAAGAGAATATGCAACATCTCAAATTTTCACATGAGTATGGCACCAAAGCATTCATAAACTTTTCAAGCTTTACAAATGTAGCATATAAACTTCCNTGCCATAAATCTTTGCAAAGAGAATATGCAACATCTCAGATTTTCACATGAGTATGGCACCAAAGCATTCATAAACTTTTCAAGCTTTACAAATGTAGCATATAAACTTCCAGATTTTTGTGAAAGTGAAGCATTGCAACTTTCCAAGCTTGTCAAAATATAAACTAGAATGTGGCCTTAATCATGCTTTAAAATTATTCAACTAAGGAGCATGTAGAGAGCAAAGGAAAGCTTATAAATGTTTCAGATTTTGCAAATACGCACCCAAATGTTTCATATTTTGTAAATGTGCCACCTAAATGCTTCAGATTTTGCAAATGTGCCACCTAAATGCATAAAGATTTAGAGGAAGAAAGNAAAAATGAAGCATTGCAACTTTCCAAGCTTGTCAAAATGTAAACTAGAATGTGGCCTTAATCATGCTTTAAAATTATTCAAGTAAGGAGCATGTAGAGAGCAAAGGAAAGCTTATAAATGTTTCCGATTTTGTAAATACGCCACCCAAATGTTTCAGATTTTGCAAATACGCACCCAAATGTTTCATATTTTGCAAATGTGCCACCTAAATGCTTCAGATTTTGCAAATGTGCCACCTAAATGCATAAAGATTTAGAGGAAGAAAGCTGAATTTCATGTATCAAAAATGCAAATTCATAGGAATCAAATGTTTCAAATGTAAAAGCCCAGAAATTCAATGATATGCATGTAAAGATTAAGTTTGGGTGTTAAATATGTAAATACATTAAAATCTGATATTTTATATGCAATTACTCTTAAAAGATATTAAATCTCAAGGATGAAAGGTTTACATATATACCATTCAATTCTTATGCATTTAACTCAGTATACAGTTCAACTTGTAGAATGACAGCCTTCAAGAGGGCACATGAGCCTTTCCAATTTCCTTTGATCCACTACCTCATATGGATCCAAAAGATTCCTACAATCACATTCATACGAAACTTCCAAAAGCTATACAAAGGCAATCTTTAGCATGTAACATTTTTGTATTTCGGTTCTTAATCCGTAAAGCTACTAAGCTATGAAATCAGGCCAAGATTTGAACTTCAGATTCTCTGATGGGCATTTTCATAACAAAGCTGAAAATGTGACCCACCAACTTAAGTGTGTGACTCTCAACATCCAAAAAAATAAACCAACCAACCAACTTAAATGAAAAAGGATATTGTATTTTTCACCACAGACCACCATGTATGAATATGAGCAGCATCAGAAGGATAGAAAAAGTAGAAGTGGGAAAGAGAGGGATCATCTTGCTTGAGATTTATTCAAAAGAAGCAGCATATCTTGAAAATAGCTAGGCACACAAATAAGAACCATAGGCTTCCAACGATCCCTGTATGGTTCCCATTCATCAACGGTTTTGCCCCAATTCAAGAATAAATTTGAGTTTTCTCTTCTCAAATAATTTTGTTGTGCAAGCCTCCCTAGCATCCTTCACATTTTCCAGAAAATGTATTTTTTAATTTGTGCATCTCGTTCATATGTTCCAGCTTACCAATTCTATAACCATTCTCATTCTTAATGTTAAACTCAATTAGTTCTTAAAGTGACCTTAATTTCCCAATTTCAGGTGCATTAGAAAATGCATTCAGGAGCAATTCCAAGTAACGCAAACTAGAAAGTTCATTTTTTAAAAAAATGCATTTAGGGGCAATTCTAGGTGATACGGATTAGAAAGATCATTCATATCGTCAGGCAAGAAAAATTGCCAAAATACATCTTTATAAATTATGAGCACATTAAACCCAAGACATGAAAGCTGAATAAAACAGATAATTCCTTCAAATGCTTGCAAAAAGGAGGAAGAGGGTTACCTCTTGATGCAAATCCAAAGCAAACTCAAAAACAAGCCTAAGAAAATAAAATCAGCAGCACCTCCCTTAAGAACCTTGATGCAAAAACACAAGACTCCTAATCCAAAATCCTCGAGAATACAACAACGAATGCACACGATCCCACAACAACCAACCAAAGATGTAACAACCTTTTTTTCCTTCTCAAAATTTTTCAACAACCCCCAAACCTGCTCTAGGTAGGGCTTTTATAAGCAGGGAAAAGAGAGCCGTACATACCATGATATAGTGGCCAAATGAGGTAACGAGAGAGGAGGAGGCGCATTTAGGGAGGAGGAAAAGCAGCCTCGAGAAGGAGAAAGGTCGACCGACTAAAGTTTCGCGATTGGAGAGCCTCTCGGTCGAGCGGCCCGCGAAGAAGAGGAGTCGGGTGAGGAAGCTCCCGAGCTAGGTCACGTCCGAGTGCGGTCGATCGCGAGAGAGGAAGAATCGAGCTCGGTTGCCTGCTAGGGCTCGCGAATTGGAAGAGTAGAGGGCAATCCAGTGCTTCGATTGAGCCGCGACTGGGAAGAAGGGAGGGGTTCGTGTGCGGTTTAGGTGAAATGGAGTTTAAAATAAGGAGTTATTTTTTTATTTTTAATATTTTGTTTTATTATTATTTTTTTATTATATTATTTAATTATATTAATTAGCGTGCGATTTATTTGTGCTCGGAACCCTAGCAAAATGGGTATCCTTCCTGAGTAAAATTGATGCTCCGGACGTGCCAGCACAGTTCGTTTCATCATTCGAGGTCGTTCGAATGAATTCATCGATTTGAGTGTGATTTGCTCGTGTGCAGAATCATGACAATATGAGGGTCATCCCTAGCTAAAATTGATGTCCCGGACGCACCGACGCAGTCCATTTCGTCATCGAGGGTTGTCTGGACAAGTTTACATTTTTCACCCGGTGTGTGTGAGTGCATTGATAGACTCTTAAAGAGGTTTTCCTAGGGCTTGAGATCCTATTGAAAACTCTCTTTGATTTTCCACATGCTGGTCCTTAACCACTCGACCAAATAATGATGGTTTGAGACCACCCAAGCGAGATACCACAAGAGAATCGGGAAGTGTTTCGAATTTCTAAAAAGGGGTAGGTCCCAACTCTAGTCTTCTAAGATAGTCGATAGGAAACCTTAGAGCTAGATCCTATAATTTAAGTAGAGGAAAAATGATCTCAAAATGAGGTCAACACTGACATGCATATTACTTCATTTTCTCTTGTGTTTTTGATTAGTGGTTCTTTTATTTGTTAAGTAGTAACTGAATATAGAAAATTTAATTCACATCGTCTAACCTTCTGTTCCCACATTGATTAATTCCAAGACCCGAGCATGACAAAAGTGGTATCAAAGATAAGACTTATGATTAGCTAATGCACTCTTAATGAAAGAGCCAATATAATAATTATTAAAAAAATGTAATAATTATATAAAAATTAATCTTAATTCAATGGAATAGTTATCCATTCAAGCATAGTGATACGCCTAAAATCATAGATGAAGAAAATCCGATAAAAGACAAAGAAATACAACCTACTATAAATGTGAACATGAATGTCATCCAAATGACGGGGGTGATGAATCAGCTGATTCAGGAGTTCAAATTACAATCTATTAGAAGTATACAATCGCTATGGATAAGTACTTGAAGATATTTTAAACTCTACGTCCACCATTGTTCATGGGAAATGAAGACTCAATTGAAGCGAAGAAGTCGTTAATGAGGATAGAAAAAAACTAGATAACATGATTTGTCCGAATTAAAGAAGAGTGCCATTGGCAACATTTATGCTGGATGGAGAAGCGAAAGGCGGTGGCGTGGGCAGTGTCAGGACATGTTATGGGACATATCCAACATGATTAGTTAGTAGAAGTTTGTGGAACTTTCTAGAGAGTGGTTCGTACTCTTATTAGCTCGACGACAAATGCTGGACAAGTTCATCAAGTTGAGGCAAGGAGAGAAGACAATCATGCTATACAAAGTAGAATTCACTACACTATCCAGGTTTGCACCACAGTTGATCGTTGCGGTAGAAAAAATGCTACAAATTCCTTCCAGAATTAAAGGATTTTGTCAGACAACCGTTAGTACCTTTATGGATTGATGAATATTCGACATTAATGGAATGAGCTTGAAGAGTGGAGATCGACGATCAGCTTACTCAGAATTGTAAGGAGATGCACAAGAGGAAGATCGCTTAAGAAAAAAAAAAAGACTATACGGATCAATCAGAGGAGTCAAATGGTAAGAAATCCAAGAACAATTCAGGTGGAATTACTAGAGGTACGACTCACTGTAATCACTTGCGTTAAATGTGGATGACAACATATGGGTGAATGCTTGATGGACGCTAACACTTGCTATCGGTGCCGTCAACTAGATCATATAACATAATATTGCCCATCTCTTTGCCAGACGAGCGCTGAAGATCAAGAAATCAAGTGGAGCTCATTCACAGAAGTCTACAATAGGGCGGAAAAAAATATTCTATAGTCTATAACTTTAGCTCCGACCCAAGGTCAACCAATGCAACCTGTTCGACCTTGTGTATATTCCCTTACTCGTAATGAGCCTGGAGAACCTACTGCTACTCACGGTGATGAGGTATGTTGAGTTTTATTTTCCTAAAATACTCTCTTTTTTCAGTATTGCTATTTGAAGTATAGTTGTGTTGTCTTGTATCGAGTCTTTACCTTTATAGTGATTACTTTTCATGAATGACCCTAGTTTTATGAATTGCTAATGTTGAATTGCTTGAGGTTTATTTATAAATTTCGAGGATTAACTTTTGTAAGTGGGGAAGATTGTAACTGTCCCGTTTCAGTTACCGAGGGGGGGAGGGGAGGACGTAGGGAGGTGAGAGGAATCGAAGAGCCGAGCAGAAAGGAGATGAAGCAAGGAGTTTGCAAGTTGAAACGAAGTGTCAGAAACCTAACGGAGGGGAAGCGAATAGGTCAGAAGCTAAGAGGTTATATTTGCCTTATAAAATGACGTGTTTGAGGGAGGCAGAGGTGAGATCAACTTACCTCAGATTCGTGCGTCGTGTGAAGGAGAAGGACGACACTGGGGTTAAGGAAACATCATTGAGGGTTTGCGGTGCTGTTGAGCCGCGACGTCGATCGGAGGGCGCTGAAGTCGTGTGCGATTGAAGAAGCTATCGTGTGGTATAGAATTCGAGCAAGGTATTGTTTATTAAATCAATTTAATATTAAAATTTAGTAGTAATTATATATATATATATATATATATATATATATATATAAGTTGATGGCGATCTGTTCTGCTAGGGTTTTGCCCGNCGTGCTCGGAACCCTAACAAAATGGGTATCCTTCCTGGGTAAAATTGATGCTCCAGACGTGCCAGCACAGTTCGTTTCATCATTCGAGGTCGTTCGAATGAATTCATCGATTTGAGTGTGATTTGCTCGTGTGCAGAATCATGGCAATATGAGGGTCATCCCTAGCTAAAATTGACGTCCCGGACGCACCGGCGCAGTCCATTTCGTCATCGAGGGTTGTCTGGACAAGTTCACATTTTTCACCCGGTGTGTGTGAGTGCATTGATAGAGTCTTAAAGAGGTTTTCCTAGGGCTTGAGATCCTATTGAAAACTCTCTTTGATTTTCCACATGCTGGTCCTTAACCACTCGACCAAATAATGATGGTTTGAGACCACCCAAGCGAGATACCACAAGAGAATCGGGAAGTGTTTCGAATTTCTAAAAAGGGGTAGGTCCCAACTCNGCCAAGCGAGACACCACAAGAGAATCGAGAAGTGTTTCGAATTTCTAAAAAGGGATAGGTTCCAACTCTAGTCTTCTAAGATAGTCGATAGTTTTTAGAGCTAGATTCTATAATTTAAGTAGAGGAAAAATGATCTCAAAATGAGGTCAACACTGACATGCATATTACTTCATTTTCTCTTGTGTTTTTGATTAGTGGTTCTTTTATTTGTTAAGTAGTAACTGAATATAGAAAATTTAATTCACATCGTCTAACCTTCTGTTCCCACATTGGTTAATTTCAAGACCCGAGCATGACAAAAGTAGTATCAAAGATAAGCTTATGATTAGCTAATGCACTCTTAATGAAGGAGCCAATATAATAATTATTAAAAAAATGTAATAATTATATAAAAATTAATCTTAATTCAATGGAATAATTATCCATTCAAGCATAGTGATACGCCTAAAATCATAGATGAAGAAAATCCGATAAAAAACAAAGAAATACAACCTACTATAAATGTGAACATGAATGTCATCCAAATGACGGGGGTGATGAATCAGCTGATTCAGGAGTTCAAATTACAATCTATTAGAAGTATACAATCGCTATGGATAAGTACTTGAAGATATTTTAAACTCTACGTCCACCATTGTTCATGGGAACTGAAGACTCAATTGAAGCGAAGAAGTCGTTAATGAGGATAGAAAAAACTAGATAACATGGTTTGTCCGAATTAAAGAAGAGTGCCATTGGGAACATTTATGCTGGATGGAGAAGCGAAAGGTGGTGGCGTGGGCAGTGTCAGGACATGTTAGGGGACATATCCAACATGATTAGTTAGTAGAAGTTTGTGGAACTTTCTAGAGAGTGGTTTGTACTCTTATTCGACGACAAATGCTGGACAAGTTCATCAAGTTGAGGCAAGGAGAGAAGACAATCATGCTATACAAAGTAGAATTCACTACACTATCCAGGTTTGCACCACAGTTGATCGCTGCGGTAGAAAAAATGCTACAAATTCCTTCCAGAATTAAAGGATTTTGTCAGACAACCGTTAGTACCTTTATGGATTGATGAATATTCGACATTAGTGGAATGAGCTTGAAGAGTGGAGATCGACGATCAGCTTACTCAGAATTGTAAGGAGATGCACAAGAGGAAAATCGCTTAAGAAAAAAAAAAGACTATACGGATCAATCAGAGGAGTCAAATGGTAAGAAATCCAAGAACAATTCAGGTGGAATTACTAGAGGTACGACACACTGTAATCACTTGTGTTAAATGTGGATGACAACATATGGGTGAATGCTTGATGGACGCTAACACTTGCTATCGGTGCCGTCAGCTAGATCATATAACATGATATTGCCCATCTCTTTGCCAGACGAGCGCTGAAGATCAAGAAATCAAGTGGAGCTCATTCACAGAAGTCTACAATAGGGCGGAAAAAAATATTCTATAGTCTATAACTTTAGCTCCGACCCAAGGTCAACCAATGCAACCTGTTCGACCTTGTGTATATTCCCTTACTCGTAATGAGCCTGGAGAACCTACTGCTACTCACGGTGATGAGGTATGTTGAGTTTTATTTTCCTAAAATACTCTCTTTTTTCAGTATTGCTATTTGAAGTATAGTTGTGTTGTCTTGTATCGAGTCTTTACCTTTATAGTGATTACTTTTCATGAATGACCCTAGTTTTATGAATTGCTAATGTTGAATTGCTTGAGGTTTATTTATAAATTTCGAGGATTAACTTTTGTAAGTGGGGAAGATTGTAACTGTCCCGTTTCAGTTACCGAGGGGGGGAGGGGAGGACGTAGGGAGGTGAGAGGAATCGAAGAGCCGAGCAGAAAGGAGATGAAGCAAGGAGTTTGCAAGTTGAAACGAAGTGTCAGAAACCTAACGGAGGGGAAGCGAATAGGTCAGAAGCTAAGAGGTTATATTTGCCTTATAAAATGACGTGTTTGAGGGAGGCAGAGGTGAGATCAACTTACCTCAGATTCGTGCGTCGTGTGAAGGAGAAGGACGACACTGGGGTTAAGGAAACATCATTGAGGGTTTGCGGTGGTGTTGAGCCGCGACGTCGATCGGAGGGCGCTGAAGTCGTGTGCGATTGAAGAAGCTATCGTGTGGTATAGAATTCGAGCGAGGTATTGTTTATTAAATCAATTTAATATTAAAATTTAGTAGTAATTATATATATATATATATATATATATATATATATATAAGTTGATGGCGATCTGTTCTGCTAGGGTTTTGCCCGATGGCGAAACCCTGGTTTGATTCCTTGCTTGACGTCGAAGTTCCTGCACTCGACGAAGACGATGAAGGACTCTACTTTGCGATCGTCGTCTTCTCTTTTGCGCCAAACAACAAAGGGCTTCGGTGTCTGCTTCTGCTGTTTCTTCGTCTCCTCCTTCGCGCCTTCCAGCCAGCCTTACAACTCTGCAATTCTTTTCTGCGCAGATCGAGCTGCGGTTTCGTGTTTGCTGAGCTACAATTTCGTTTTTTTTGCCCTGTCTTCTGTGCATTTCATCTGCGGTCCTGTCGTCTACGCAGCTTCGCCACGAACTCTTCAACATGTCTTTTTTGCCCCAACTTGCATGGCTTCTCTTTACTGTGATGGAGCTTCCTTCTTCGGTGGAACCTGACAAAACCTCCTTTGCCCATGTAGTGGGTAATCCTCAGGGGGAGACTGCGGTTGTCTTCCCTTCAAGTTATAAGGAGCATCGTGATGTTACAGGTGACTGTCCCTTTATTAAAAATGCAAGCAGAAAAAGTGGGAAGACAACACTCTTTTTCTCCGCGTCAGAAATTTCAACGCTGACTGATAAATTCAATTTTGCTCTTATTGGGAAATTTCAGTGGGGACACCCACCTATGGAAATTATCAGGAAAAATTTTGATAACCTCAATTTAACAAGAAAGTGGAAAGTGAAGCTCATAGATGGGAGACATGTATTGATTCAGTTTACCGTGCTTGAGGACTACACTCGGATTTTCTCCAAAAAATATCTTAACATCGCTGATAAACCTATGAAGCTACTCAAGTGGTCTCCTAATTTTGACCCCAATCATGAATCTCCTACTATACCGGTATAGTTTAGTCTACATGGTCTCAAGCTGCACCATTTTCATCATCAGATTCTTTACTCTATTAGTGCCATACTCGGGGAACTTATGAAGCTAGATCTACCCACTTTCAATCTTACCAGATCTTCTATTACCAGAATACTTTTGGAAATAGATATTACTTTGCCTAATGTTACTGAAGTCTGGTTGAGCACAATGCATAATGGATATTGACAACAAATCGTCATGGAGCATAGACCTCCTTATTGTTCTCATTGTAAGATGTTTGGACATACCCTTGATAAATGTCATAAGCTTCATCCTAATTTGAAATCTAAAGATCAAGTGAATAAGGATGGATCTAATGATATATATGTTCCACCTGGAGAGAAAACTACCACAGGACATGATTCAATTTCTGATTCTATTGCCACTGTGAACCCTCCCCATGAAAATATTGTTTCTGCGATCGATGAGAAGCTGGATGGCCTTGCTGAGCAACCTACACTTTCAAACTCTATTGAAAATAATAATAAAGGAACCCTACCTACGCTGACTGATAATCAGGAGAACCTTGCAGCTCCGCACCTTCAGGAAGTATCAGGGGTAGAGGCGACAACTCTTATCTCACATACACTTATTGACACAACTGTTGACAATCTTTTTATTGCAGTACTACCACCTCATCCGAATGAGCAACAATCTTTGGATGAGGAATGACAGGTCTACACTTCCAGGAGGAAGAAGAAAAATGAAGATCTACTTGAGCTAAGAAATCTAATGGATGATATTTTGGTTATTTCGGGCAATGGTACACACCTCACCAATCTGTTAGCTGGTTCATTTTCGAGAACTAGAGGCAGAGGCAACACTAAAGTGGGTCGACCTTGTTGATCTTTTATGTACTATCTACTTTTTGNTTTCGGGCAATGGTACACACCTCACCAATCTGTTAGCTGGTTCATTTCCGAGAACTAGAGGCAGAGGCAACACTAAAGTGGGTCGACCTTGTTGATCTTTTATGTACTATCTACTTTTTGGTTTTTAATTTTCTTCTTTTTTTGTGTGTTGTACCGTATGATTTGGGTGCCTATTTGGGTTTACTCATACAATTTATATGTACCCCTTTCTCTTTAATATAATTGCCCTTGGGCTTTAAATAAATAAATAAATAAATAAATAAATAAATATATATATATATATATATATATATATATATATATATATANTAAATAGCCTAAAAGGACAGGAGGATTTACACCGTACCGAACGACAACCTCGGAATCCTAATGCGTTAGGACTTATAATTACACAACAGAGTTGTGCAAAAAACCTAAAGAAATGATCCTATGAGTTATTTAAACTAAAGAAAGAGATAGGTGATGTGAATGTGTTTTGTTGCTGCAGATTCATCTTGAAGTTATCCCTTGCCGTGCTGCCCACGATGTTTGCTCCGAGCCTCTCGTAGTAGCACCTCCTGGTTTAGTTTTAGTTTTGAAAATACGCCTAACCACTAGATTATCCTAATCTAAGGCATAGTGTATCAAAGTAACTAAGCATGCAATATAACAGAAAAAAGCAGTATAGTGTACAGTAGAAAGAAAAGACTTTATAGCATGCTGAGAAAAATAGTATAATAAGCTATGAAAACAATATAACATGCTGTGAAAATAAAATGTTGTAATATAAATTAAACTTGTACACCTGGTAGGTCCATTGCTCCTTTAAGTTTAGCTATTATGCGCTGTGTAAAAGAGGAAAGTATAACCTGAAAAAGACTTAACAGAAACAGGTAAATCATAGGAAAAAGACAAACAAATAAAATAAAATACAATATCACATATAAAGGACCAAGAATAGGAAATTTATATATGATATTGGGATGTCCCCAATTGCCAGGAGGATTTGAATGTAGGACAAATTCAAATCCCGGAGCATTGGGTTTCAGTTTTGGTCAAGTTAAGGTAAGAATTTCATTATTTGATTTAATTATGAGTCACAATCTAGTGTATCCTCATGCCTAGTGTCCTACTTATCTTCTAAACTGAGGTTAGATGTTTGGATTTCTTAGGGTCATTTGAAAATTAGGATGACAAACTATCTGTCAAGCTGTGCTCTTAAGATCTAGGATGCCTGCACTTTAGTTTAAACTTGAAGTGTCCTAAAGTATCTAATCTCAATTAAGTGCCTTTCCACTAACCCTCAAACATCTATAGATCCAGCTTAGCTCGCCACCAGACTCCTAAAACCCAGGGGTAAATTCATAGTTTTGGCAAAAGAGTTGTGAGTTGTGCTTCAATCCTAGTTAAATGAATTGGATTTTAAATTGATTCAAATCTTAAGGATCTAAGTGTAAGTCCATTAATCTCTCAATCGTTATCTAAATTCTCATTTCTTCCGATTTCAACTAGTCTTCCAATTTGCAATTTATTTTTCATTATGTAAAAGAAAAGGTGGATTGTTCGCTACCCTATCTCCTCTTTAGATTGTATCATCCCAAAAATTTTCAATTTCAATTTTCTCATCTTCTCTTTCCCTCCTATTTTTCTTGAGATTATAAATCATTTCTGAATTAATTAAATCGGAAATTCTCATTTTTAACTTGACCGTTAAAAAAAAATAAAATAAAGTAAAATAAACGAAAATGAGACCGATCCATTTTTAAAACCAAAATTAAATCAATAAAACTCATGAATGTTTCGGTCTAAAACATTTAAATTTGTTAAACGGAAAATGATCGGATCAATCCTGAGAAGGATATCCTTTCCAAGTGGCGCTTTTATGGATTTCCAAACCCAACATGACTTCAATTTATATCAAACCCAAAATGAAACTTTAAGAGCCTTTTACATTTCATAAAATATAGGAGAACAATTCATAGGGAGCATCCTTCTATACCTCAAAAAAAAATCATACCATTATCAAAGCCCTTCAACTTCAATTTTAATCAAAAGCTCACGGGTAAGACAATAAGGGAGGGGAAAGCCCACGGGTAAGGCAACAACCCAAAACCAAAAATCAAATCCAGCTAAATGAATATGAAGCTCACGGATAAGGTAATAAGAGAGGGGAGAGCCCACGGGTAAGACTCACAAAAGGAACATAATCACCACAAAACCAGCCATCAAACAGCTCACGACCAAGCATGGCAAAGGGAGAGCAAAACAGCCCAAAAATCAACCACCAAACAACTCATGAGTATAAAAGGGACAAAACCACCACAAAACAACCCCCAAACAACTCACGACCAAGCATGGTAAAGGGAGCANGCATCTTGAAGTTATTCCTTGCCGCGCTGCCCACGATGTTCGCTCCGAGCCTCTCGTAGCAGCACCTCCAGGTTTAGTTTTAGTTTTGAAAGTACGCTTAACCACTAGATTATCCTAATCTAAGACATAGTGTATCAAAGTAACTAAGCATGAAGTATAACAGAAAAGAGCAGTATAGTGTACAGTAGAAAGAAAAGACAGTATAGCATGCTGAGAAAAATAGTAAAATAGGCTATGAAAACAATATAACATGCTGGGAAAATAAAATGTTGTAATATAAATTAAACCTGTACACCTGGTAGGTTCATTGCTCCTTTAAGTTTAGCTATTATGCGCTGTGTAAAAGAGGAAAGTATAACCTGAAAAAGACTTAACAGAAATAGGTAAATCGTAGGAAAAAGACAAACAAATAAAATGAAATACAATATCACATATAAAGGGGCAAGAATAGGAAATTTATATGTGATATTGGAATGTCCCCAATTGCTAGAAGGGTTCAAATGTAAGACAAACTCAAATCCCGGAGCATTGGGTTTCAGTTTTGGTCAAGTTAAGGTAAGAATTTCATTATTTGATTTAATTAAATCAGTCATGAGTCACAATCTAGTGCACCCTCGTGCCTAGTGTCCTACTTATCTCCTAAACTGAGATTAAATATTTGGATTTCTTAGGGTCATTTGAAAATTAGGATGGTAAACCATCTCTTAAGTCGTGCTTCTAAAATCTAGGATGCCTGCACTTTAGGTTAAACTTGAAGTGTCCTAAAGTGTCTAATCTCAATTAAGTGTTTTTCCACTAACTCTCAAACATCTATAGATCCAGCTTAGTTCGCTATCAGGCTCCTAAAACCTAGGGGTAAACTCATAGTTTTGGCAAAAGAGTTGTGAGTTGTGCTTCAATCCAGTTAAAGAAATTGGATTTTAAATTGATTCAAATCTTAAGGATCTAAGTGTAAGTCCATTAATCTCTCAATCGTTATCTAAATTCTCATTTCTTCCGATCCCAACTAGTCTTCCAATTTACAATTTATTTTTTCTTATGTAAAAGAAAAGGTGGATTGTTCACTACCCTACTCCTCTTTAGATTGTATCATCCCAAAAATTCAAATTTCAATTCCAATTCTCTCATTTTCTCTTTCCCTCCTATTTTCCTTGAGATTATAAATCATTTCTGAATTTAATTAAATCGGAAATTCCCATTTTTAACTTGACCGTTTGAAAAAAAGAAAACAAAACGAACGAAAAAGTAGGCCGATCCATTTTTTAAAACCAAGTTAAATCAATAAAACTCATGAATGTATCGGTCTAAAACATTTAAATTCGTTAAAAGGAAAACGATCGGATCAATCCCGAGAAGGATATCCTTTCCAAGTGACACTTTTATGGATTTCCAAACCCAACATGACTTCAATTTATATGAAACTCAAAATGAAGCTTCAAGAGCCTTTTACATTTCATAAAATATAGGAGAACAATCCATAGGGAGCATCCTTCTGTACCTCCAAAAATCATACCATTATAAAAGCCCTTCAACTTCAATTTTAATCAAAAGCTCACGGATAAGACAATAAGGGATGGTAAAGCTCACGGGTAAGGCAACAACCCAAAACCAAAAATCAAATCCAGCTAAATGAATAGGAAGCTCACGACTAAGGCAGCAAACCAAAGCCAAAAATCAAATCCAGCTAAATGAATATGAAGCTCACGGCTAAGGCAACAAACCAAAGCCAAAAATCAAATCCAGCTAAATGAATATGAAGCTCACGGCTAAGGTAGCAAACCAAAGCCAAGACTCAAAATCCAGCTCAATAAATATGAAGTTCATGGCTAAGGTAATAAGAGAGGGGAGAGCCCACGGGTAAGGCTCACAAAAGGAACATAATCATCACAAAACCAGCCATCAAACAGCTCACGACCAAGCATGGCAAAGGGAGAGCAAAAACAGCCCAAAAATCAACCACCAAACAACTCACGAGTATAAAAGGGACAAAACCACCACAAAACAACCCCCAAACAACTCACGACCAAGCATGGTAAAGGGAGCAAAACAGCCCAAAAAGTAGCCCCCAAACAGCCTAAAGTAGCTCACGGGTAACAGCAGGAAAGAGATCAGGGCTCACGGGTAAGGCCAGGAAAAGAGAGCAGCCATACTTCATAACAAGCCCACAAGAAAGGCAGAACAAAGCCATACTTCCCGGCTAACAGGACCAAAGAAAACCGAGCCCTTCAAATGAGCCCAAAATAGAGAATACTTTCATCCATAATTTGATTCGAAAGAAGCCCAAACCGAACCCAACACATGGGTCAAAACAGAAAATATTTCGAGCATAAATTTGATTCCAAAAAGAGTCCAAACCGAGCCCATCAAATGAGCTAAAACTAACGTAAAACTTTCAGCTAAATTCAGCCTAAAAGGAGCTAAGACCGAGCCCTTCAAATGGAGTAAATGAAATGCAATTTCCGACTATCATAAAACCAAAACCGAGCCCACGCAAATGGGTTAAAGTAACTAAAAAAAAATTTTCCTTTGAAGCCTCACATTTTAAAATATTATACCAACATACGCTTCAACATAAAAATGAATTCCAGCATTGATTATGGATGAGCAAGCATCAATCTAAAATTCATATCCATGACTTCTTATGCATCTTAAGCAGGAAAAAAAAAAAAAAAACATAAAACATCTCTCTCTTTTTTTTTTAAACAAAATCATCCCTTNGAGGAAGAAGAGCAATACAGAGAACCATGACAGACATACCCGAGTCCAGCAAGAAGGGACAAAAATAAAACACCATTTCAGCTCAACTAAACCCAGTAAAAGGAAGCCAACAGATAAGCCTTTGAGCCAAACCAATTCATTGCTTCAAATTCAATTAATCCCAACACAGGCTAGAGAAAAGAATACAATTTAAGCCAAAACCTCACCCACCATATGGGCAAACCGAGCCCACAAGAAAGGCAAAACAAAGCCATACTTCCCGGCTAATAGGACCAAAAAACCGAGCCCTTCAAATGAGCCCAAAATAGAGAATACTTTCATCCATAATTTGATTCGAAAGAAGCCCAANCATAAGAGAGTGAATGGACAAGCTACCATAAACTACCCATACGGAAGCCATTTTCATCACATAAAGCATGATGATGAGTTAATCTACTTGTATTAAACACCCCCTCATAGAGATAGACATTGAAATTCATGAATTTTGGGATGACANATATTATGTCACTTCCAAATATCTCAAGCAAGAAGAATAAAGGCAGCCTATACATGCTCTATTCAGATTTTTCTAGGAAATATTCATGCTTAAAGTTCAAAAACAAACCCAAATCTTGCTTTCACATGTTTTAAAAGAGATGGGAAATATTTTTATGCCATCCAAAATAGTGCAAAATAGAGGAGAGGAGAGGAGAAGAATACCTCTTTTCAGCATATTTAAAATAAAATTGAAATATAATTTCAAGGAGACCACTCCAAAAGAGATGTCCCTCCTAAAGACTTCAAGAAACAACAATCACAAATGTTCCACGTCACAAGCACCCAAAAATGTAGCTTAAAGAGGATTTTCGGCAAAGTAAACAGCACTCCACGAACACTCCACACTCCAAGCACATGAGAATCAAATTTAGAGAAGATTTTAGCAGAATTTTCTTCCCTAAAAGCCTCTCACAGTAAGAACACAGCCTCTCCTTTTCTCTCCAAAAATTTTCAACAACCCAACACACTAAACCAAGATGTCTTTTCATGGGCAGAGAAGAGAAGAGACAACCACCTACCAGCCACACTGGCCANCTAATTTGCCACGTGAAGAACAGGAAGAGACAAGAAAAAGGGAGGAAACCGCCGCGTGGATCGTCCACGGAAGCTAGGGCACGCGAGGGGAACGGGACCAGCTTCGCAGGATCAAGCCATTGGATCGAGCCACAGAACGAGNTTAATTTGTCACGTGAAGAACAGGAAGAGACAAGAAAAAGGGAGGAAACCGCCGCGTGGATTGTCCACGGAAGCTAGGGCACGCGAGGGGAACAGGACGAGCTTCGCAGGATCAAGCCATGGGATCGAGCCACGGAACGAGCAAAAAATGGGACTTAAGTGCACGGGTAAGGAGGTAAATAGGGTTTAAGGTTATATATTTAATATCATAAGTAATAATAAAATTTGATTTATACTTTTTATTTGTGTCAAAACATAACAAAATTGATGTCTTTTTTTAGGTAATTCTGACGTTCCAAACGCACTGGCGCGGTTCATTTCACCATCAGAAGTCGTTTTGACGAATTCATCGGTTTGCGTGCAACTTTTGCTCATGTCAAAAATATGGCAATATGGGTGTCTTTTCCTACTAAAATTGGTGTCCTGAACGCATTGGCGCAGTCCATTTTGTCGTCGGAGGTCGTCCGAAGAAGTTCGCATTTTCACCTATCTTTAAGCTCATTAGTGAATTTTTTGCATTTTGTATGTATGTGACGATAAAGTGCTGAGGAGGTTTTCTTAGAGCTTGAGATCCTATTGGGAATTTCTCCCTGGGTCTTCACACATTAGCCCTTAACCGCTCGTCCATAGGACGATGGTTTTGAGACCATAAATGTTAGACATCACAGGAAAATAAGAAGTGGCTGAAATTTCTAAAAAAGGTGGGTTCCAATTCTAGTTTTCTAAGATGCTCAATAGGAACTCATAGAGCTAGATTCTAGGATCCTAAAGAAATAATTAATGACCTTAAAATGATGTCAACAGACCCGAAAGGGCTGACCGGCTCTCCTATAAGGGATTGATGTCTCCTTTCCATAAGAGGATCCAATCCTAATTATCTAGGGCTTATATATGTGATTTATGTTTTTAGGATTTCAGTTTTGATTTAAATTTTAGTCAGGATAGCCGTCGGCATCCAGATTTTCACTTAAGGTTGTATCTGACAACGAGTGGTGATCCGATTATATCTCGTACAAGGTGGTGATTATCCTCAACCATCCCACTCCCCCGCCACCCTCTTGCAATACCACCTCCACCGTATTTTTTGCAACCACGAAAAAACACCCACACTATTATTTTCCTGCAATTGTCTACCGCCTCTCCTGCCCTCCCAAATTGTTGTCCCCTTGTCGCCAACCCCTCTCCTCTTTGTCATCATTCCGAGGACAGCGCACTACCTTTCAACGATTCCAGCCCTCCCTATTGTTATCATCGTTGTCCCAGACATCCAAACACCCTACACCTCCACTCAGCCTCCTACTTTGTTGTTGCACCCTCCTGCAAGCCCCTACTTTTTGTCCAGCCAGCCACCCCCAATTCTAGCTTGTTGTCGATCCCTCCACTACCTCTAGCTTGCTACCCAGCCAACCAACCACCTTCCCCTCGTTGTCGTTAAGCCTCTCTTAACACCTCTCACCCTCCTTTTTCACAATCTCGACATGTATCCACCCTCGACGATCCTCTTCCTAGGGGGTCTTTGTTTTCTTATTTTCAAGAGACGTTGTAATCTTTTTTGAATTTCAGCAATAATAATTGCATTTATATTATTGTTTGGGTTTACTTTGATATCAATGGTGATGGCCTTCTTTAACTTCACAAAAATATTGATCTTCACTTCCCCTGCTAAAAGTTATAGCTCCGACAATTGAAGAAACATCCTGATGGGAGAACCCCCTGGTCGCAGGATTATTACATGCTTGTGTTTCCCCTGAGGTGGCACTCCACGTGGCAATTAGAAAACCTTATCAAATTATTGTAGGAGTTGAATCTCTGTCAAATTTGTATCATGTGTCTCTTACATGCTATGCAATTCAATCAATAATCTCAACCCTACATCATGCACTGCCCTAACCATGATCTTGAGTGTCACCAAAGTTTTGCATAAATTAGTCACGACGAAGCACCGTCGTCTTATCTCCCTTATAAAACTCAATTTTCAGGAGTTTTTAATTCAACTTAATATCCCCTCAAGACTAAAACCATTTCATATCCAATATCATGTCATTACTCCCTAAATTCAGGGGAAAAAATTCCTCCATCACCAGAATATCTTGCAGTGTTAAAATCACTCATTGATAAACTCATCTATTGATAAACTCATCTACTCTCCTCCGTCTGTCACCTTCTCGTCATGACTCCAAAACTTCATGTGTCAACCATCTCAAGCCCCAATTGTTTCACTAGGTGAGCAAAGATGAAGTTATGGGTGGCCCCACTATCTTAGAACACCACTATGTCCTGCTCTCCAATCTATCCCCAAAATCATAGTGTGGTTCGATGTTAACCCCACCACCGAGTTCAATGAGACTTCTGCCACATCCTAGTAAGGGTGTTCCTCCCCCTTCGCCACCGAAGCCACCAATTTTTCTTCCTCTCCTGCCTCCTTGTCACACACTGTGAGAACCTATAATGTCTGATCCTTGCAACGATGTCTTAGGACAAACTTCTCATCATACCAAAAACATAACCTCTTAGCTCGCTGAATCTTGATCTTTGTAAGACGTTTGAATACAGCCCATAGTCCTGACCCATTATTACCCATGGAGCCTACCCCTATACTTCCACTATTTGAATTTTTGGCATCGTCATAGCTGTAATATTTCGATATGGCGCTCCACTTGTGATGCTCATATGAGCCCATTCCATTGCATTTTTGTCTTCAACCAACTGCGTTAATTCAATAGTTTCTTCCAATCCTCTCGATCTCAGCAGATGAAGACATGCTCAATTTTTTCCAACACTTCTTATGATATCTTTTTTATATGATTGATTAACATCTCAAATTTCTCCCTATAATTCATGAAGGACCTTTCCTGAACAAATACAAAAAACTACTTTTGTCAATCCCCTTCCTAAATGGTTATGAAGCGCTCCAACAATCAGTAGTTGAATTCTTCTTATGTTTTGATTGGTTGAGGTTGTTCTCTTAATTGATATCATGTTGGAGCCTTCCCTTCTAAACAAAGGTCACCTCCATCAATTTTTCTTCCTCTGTCAATGCATTAACAACAAAGTATTTCTCAATGTGATAGACCCAACCATAAACATTCTCTCCTTCAAAGATCGACATCTTTAACTTCCTTATGTGTGATTCTCAACCAAAGTTCATTCCACCTGGGTTACCTTGCTTGACCCATATTGATTTCCCTTCTTCCATATAAGCCTGGCTCACTCCCATTATCAATTTGTCTGTCCCCACAAGCTCCCGTCTTTCGCCTGAAAAACTGCAGCAGCAAAAGACATTAATGCGACTGTATGTAGCCATCCACTGTAATTTTCGGTTCCAAGCCAAAATCCTTTAAATTGATTATCTCTCGCCCAGAATCGCATGTCATCACCTTCCGCCAACTTCCTCTCATTCCAACCACCTGAACGTGCTATTCCTTCTAAGCTTTGTTGCTTCGGTCGGCTGCCCATTGCTTCGCCCGCTCCCGCGGCTCAAGATCCACCTAAGATGGCGATGATGCCTTGATGTCGCGTGAATCCTTCTGGTTGCTACCACTCGCATCAGCTCCAGACACGTCACACAATCCTGCTACAGGCGGCAGTAGGTTTGTGTGAGACTTTGCAATCTTCTTTATCATTTCTTGTACGCTCATGAATCTCCCCTCAAACTGCCCCTTCATGGATGAGAAATGCTTCTCCATTCTAGATCTAATTTGAATCACCAATTCAGCTAATTTTTTCCTCAAAAGTATCTACTTTCTTGGTCGTCCCAGGTTGGTTTTCGATCACAAAGAAGGAAATTTGTACACATCAATCACATCATTGGCTTCCCAGCTAGCTCAAATCACGATTGTATCAAGAGATTCAGTGGTCACAAATTGGCTTTCTAGAGAAATCACAAGCAATCCCATCGGTGGCTCTGCACAGTATGCAAATCACAACTAGGGCACATCACGATCCTTCCTGATTTTTTATCACGAAGGTGAAGCTTTGTGCTCGTCATTGGCTTACCATTTAGCTCAAATTGTGACTAACACATATATGATATCGAGTGTTTTGGTGATCTTGAGCGATTGATTCCAGGAGAAATCACAAGCGATCTTGTTGTTAGCTCTTCTCAACATGCAAAGCACGACTAGAGCATGTTGCAATCCATCACAGTACTCGCAGCAATCCCACGTTGTTTGCCAGTTAGCTCAATCAGGACTATATCGTGATATTCAGTCACGAAGGGCGAGGCCAAAGAATGTAGGTTGCAAACCCGTCGCAGTAAGTCTCCGCCAAGAAAGATACCAATTTGATACAAACTTCTGCAAAAATTAGAGCAAAACAAAATATTTTATTTCACCAACACAAACAAAATACATAAAGGATAAACACGTACAATTCTAGAGATGGGCAATCTCTCCCAAACCCTAAACCAACCCTAAGATTCAAGATACCAATCACATACGCCCTCCCTAAACATATTACGCCTTATTTATACCCCCGCAATGATAATTAATAAAATACCAAATTACCTTTAGGCGTCGGTCTACACATATATGATATCTAGTGTATCACAAGTTAACCAAAAGAAATCATTATGTAAGTTGTGAGTTTTGGTCANAGTTGTCTTTATTTCTTCATTCCCTGTCTTCTGATTCTGCACTATGAGAACTTGTAATCTTCGATCCTTGCAACGGTATCCTGGATAAACTTCTCATTACACAAAAACATAACCCTTTGGCTTGCTTCTCTGAATTTGTGTCTGCAAGGCATTTGAGTGTTGCTTTCAGTCGTGGTCCATTATTCGTGACCCTTATAACCTTCCTCTGGACTTCCATTGTTTGAACTTTTGACATTGTCATTTTTGCAGAAGTTTCATACGACGCTTCATTTGTGCTGCTCCTATTAGCTTTCTTCATCTGATTCTTATCATTCACCATCTGGGCTAGCTCCATCATCTCCCTCAATCCTTGCGATCTTAGTAATCGGCTTCATTTGTGCTGCTCCTATTAGCTTTCTTCATCTGATTCTTATCATTCACCATCTGGGCTAGCTCCATCATCTCCCTCAATCCTGGCGATCTTAGTAATCGGAGTGCTGCCCGTATGTTGGGCCTTAAGCCCTTCATGAAATTCCCCTCCAGTCATTCTTCAAAAACCCCTCGCAATCGTTCCGACAATAGTTCAAATCTCTCTTTATATTTCATGACCGTTCTCTCCTTAGTTAAGATATAATTGCTCGTGTAGGTCTCATTCTCAAATGACTCGGAAACCTTCCAACAAATAATTCTTAAATTCATCCACGAACGAATCGAGTATCTAGCCCCCCTCCGCTGAAACCAGGCTAAGGCTTTATCCTCCAAACACAATCATGCCGCCATGAGGTTTTCCTTCCCATCTAACCCATTCACCATAAAGTATCGCCCCGCTCAATACACCCACTCATGTGTATTCTCCCCCTCGAAGATTGGTACCTTCAACTTCCTAATTCTAACATCTTCACCCCAACTTTTTTTTCCTCCGTTGTTTCCCCTTATGTATCGAGGGTAAAGCTCCTTTCGATCGTAGCGATATCTCCTCTCTGCTTCTCTCTCTCTTTCTTCGTGCTCTTCCATACCTCTGACATAATATCTTCTCTATGTTTCAGCCCAACCGTCTCTATTAGAAATCTCTAATCCACTCCTAATCGGAGCCCTGAGAGGAGGTTCATGATGTGGATGTTTTCATCATGTTCCTCATGTTCGATCTCTTTTCATTTTGATCTTTCTTTGGTTCTCCAGTCAATCTTTTGTTAGGGTTTGTGTATTGAGTTGTCAGTGGGTTCTTGTATTGCATCTCAATGGGCCTCTTTAGCATTTCTTGAATTTCCCCCATGCTCTCGAATTGATCCTCCAGTCAGTTCTCTATAGAAGACCACCTCTCCTCTATGGTGGCGAATCTTTCTTCCATCCCAAATTTGATTTGACTCATCATTTAATCCAATTTCTTCTCCAGATCTACTTTCTTTGCTACCATCTCTTTCAAAAAATTTCAATCTCAAAGACATTTTTATACCTTGAAATCCATTCGTCTCTGCTCAGCTAGCTCTTATCACCTGTACGTCAAATCAGTGTTTCCTGATCACGTCAATCCCATCAATCTCGAAGTCATTTCTTACGTAGCACTTACCGCAATTGTACGTTCACAGATCAGCGCGATTCTGGTATATGGGAGCATTGGGACTCTATTCCCTGCTATCTCAAAAGCTTTGGGTCTTTGTTCGTCGCGATCCCTTGCAGATGCCTTCCCTGGCAGCTCTGATCGCTACTGGATTGCGTAGACGACGCGAGAGTAAGAAAAATGAGAGTTTTGGGTCCTGCTCTGCTTTCGATCCGTTGTTCCCAGGTAGATATGGTCGCGAGGAACAATAGCTATGACTTTCCCAACCTGCTAGAATCACGATTGTATTGTTGCTATTGCACTATATCACGGGGTCAGTCACACAGGAGTTGCCATCGCGTCTGTAGCGGCCTCTCTTACTTCCCTTCGCGATTTTGTACGTCGCGACGCTTTCTGTGACCGTTTTTCTTTGAACACTGCGATCACTAAATGTCTCAATCTTTTATTTGTTTCAGAGCTTTGTACTCGGAAACCGGGGCCTATGTCGTCTGAAATCCTCTCTCAGGAAGCGTTGATTTGCTTCAGCTTACGGTCGAGTTGATCGATCCTCTCTTCTATCGATTTGATTCTCAAAATCTTGAGCTCTGAAATCAATTTGATACAATCTGAGGCAGATATCGAAATGTTTTTCCCTGGAATTAGGACAAAAACAAATTTTTCTTTCAACAATCCAAATAACTTACACAAATACAAAAGATAAACACTTACAATTCGATAGGTAGACGTTCTCTCCCAATTCCTACAATTCGAAAGGTAGGAAATCTTTTACAAACTCCAAAGACTCAAAACTTAATCTCATGCATAACCCTAATCCTAGACATAACAAGCCTTTTTGTACCCCATTTTAGTAATAATAAAGATTAAATTGCTCTTAGGCGTACAAAGATAAATTTTCCCTTATTCTAGGCGCCCCCTAACAAAATGATGTGAAGAAATTGAAATTTTCAGTGTAGTTTTTTCATCATTCTTTTTCAAACTGCTGTCACACGTCTATTTGGATTTGGTCTTTTTTTTCTGCCTTTTGTAACTTTCTATGGCGAACAGCTTTTGTCTCACTTTTCAAAAGAAGCAAGTGGCATTTACCAAACACCTGAGTTTAGCAAGTGGCATTTCAAAAGAAGCATGTGGCAAGAAGCAAGAAGCAAATGCCACCCAATTCCTATGTATTAACATATCAAACACCTGAATTTTACCTGTTGCATGTATACCACCCAAATCCTCATATCATATAAAAAAAACCACCATTTTAACTTTTAAAACTGAAATATATATACGTTCATGTATAGATAAGATGAATGTATATAAAAACCGAAGTTTAGACGTTTGATATTTAGATGCTTCGGAATTGTATGTTATGTAGGTAAATCTTCTAAAAAAAAATTAATGATACTAGCAATTTTTTTGGTTTATTTTAAGCACACAATCATTCGCACTTTTTCAACCTTTTCTTTATTGAATTCCAAGCATCCAAACACTACCTAAAAGCTCCATCTCAACTTCGTCGGACAATTTATTGATGTTTTGTCTATTTTGTCTCAGATTCTTCTGCAACATGACCACAACTTTCATGGTGCAGAATCTCCCTGCCACAAACCATCACAAAGATGTGATTTTGAAGCTGCAGCTGGAACATGTAAATGTGCAGGTTCAGCCTCTTCTTCTGCTCNCTAAATAAAAAGACTATCATAGGGAAAGAAAAAAGAAATAACTTTGACATAATAGAGAAGTTGAGCACTCTAAATTGCAGGATCAAATGGAGTACTCCAAATAGTTGTCCCTCTCTGGTAATTAGATCACTAAATTGCAGCAGACACCGGAGTGCTCCAGATTGAAGCAGCAATTTAGAAACGGCCACAGTACAGCCCAACAATAGTAGTGTAAAACATACTCAAAATTGTGGCATCCACCAAAGTGCACCAGAATGAAACATCCACCTGAAGACGGCCATGATCGAGCACAGGAGTAACAATGAAAAATAGCAACAACTCTATAAATAGTAAGAAGGATAAAGTCGTTCAACATGCGAGCGATTATTGCGTACGGATATCGCATATAAATTTATGTGCGGTGTTCAATCAGAATCACTGAAATATATCTTTTTTTTTATTGTTAGAGTGGGGGCTCACTCTAATTTTTTTATGGTCCTGGTCGGATACCGCACACAATTTACGTGCGGTGTCCGCACTCAATAATTTTTCTCAACATGCACGTTAAGTTTCGTAAACCATCTATAAAAAAAAAACAATCTCCAATAAAAAATAGTAAACATTGAAAGACTGATAAAATAAAATGATGAATAAAAAAATAACACAATATAAGCAAATTAAAGATCGGAAATGGAACAAGAAAAACAATGTATTCTTATATTGAAATACATTTTGTACTCATAATAGTTATATGTAAATGAGCTCTGTAGTTTAATTTTTTTTAAATGAAATATAATTTTATGTTTGTGTTTCTTTTTCCAATCACTATTGAAGACCTTAACTATGATATTTATTACAAACTCCTACTAGTATAGTTTTCAACTATGCTCTTTGTGGCCAACTATTGCTTTTATAGTTGAGAGCTACATATGTTGCAGCCCAGTTATGATTATTATTTTTGAACTATTATTATATATATGTGATTATCAAATTTGTAATTTCATCTTCTCTGATTTTGGAAAATCTTTGACATGTACTTAGAATCACATAATATATTACTTTGATTGGTTTGGTCTGTGGTTTCTTTCGAATTATCCTTCTCAGGGTTTTTTTCATCAAAAAAAATTGTGTATCCTCGTGCTACTTCTATTTTATATGTGTGTGTTGAATCTTCACAGCATTAAGTCATTAGATTATCATTCTACCGTCACAATTTTTTTTACCACGTAACAACTATATTTTCTTAAAACAATTTGGAGTTAAGAGCATCTTAAAATCGCATTCACCTCCTTTCAGTTCTTCATCCTCTGGATAAAGATGTCATTTTGGCAGCTTCTTCTTACATCCAAAATAACTTCTTTCATGCTATGTCTTGTAAATTTAGGTGGACTAAACAGTGGTTAAGTGATCTTGGCTGACCAATGAAGATGCAATGTCGACTCTTTTCAGACAAGAATTGTGTTTTTTATTCTTATTTCAAAACGAATTATACGCTTATTATAGCTAAATACAATTAACAAGCTGTCTTTCAAAAACTTTAAAATGAAATATAATTCTAAAAGCATAAATTGAAGAAATATTAAAATGTGTTGATTTTAGAAATGTTCCATTTTAGCTTGATGAGAGTAAACTTAATATTTTAAATTATTTATCTGTCTATGATGTATTATAAAATTCATTACTCTTATAAATTTAAAATACTTTGCAAGTCATCTTAACCATCACATATAGTTGAGGTCATATCACACAGTTGTGACGTCCCTCACCGCTCGACTACAATCATCACTAACTACCAACTTCTAGTGTTATATTGAATCCATTTCACTTAAAAGTAAAATGTAGAGATAATCATATAATTACCTTAAACTTAATCAAATGTTGTTAAAATTTAATTTTCATCTCCCATTAATTTGGTTTTGGAATTTGATCTCTCATTTTCGTTCCTATAGCGAGATTCTAGAGCCCACTGAGCCAAAGCGTACAAGTTCAACGAACAACACTGAGGCGCTCATTTTTCAAGCCCCCGGTTAATAGAGAGAGAGAGAGAGAGTGAGTGAGAGTGAGAGCAAACATTATATTATGGTGTCGATTTCATAAAATGTTCCTCCCATTTATAGAGAAAATGATACAATAATGATATTTTATTTATGCCCTTATTTGAAGGGGTTCGATGCAAGAGTTATTTTTTTATTTTGTTCGTATGAGTTTTTCCTATGAGTGTTTGAAGGGATTACAACTAAGCTTAATTGGTTTCGCGTCTACGATGTAAGCTTGATTGACTGAACTTGATCAATATGGTATGGTTATCCAGTTTGGTTGATTATCCTTGATCTCATATGAGAAACTTGAAATACTTTATGGAATTGGATCTTTCTATGAATTGCCTATACTGGTGGGATGGGGTAGACTATCACATTAAGTTAATTTTCTAGTGGTTGGCTTGGTCGATCGTTCTCTTGTTTATTTCTTAGTCGAACCTGTTTTGGTCTGGTTTGCTTTACTTGTTTGGTTAGAAGGTCCCCATGATCTCCTAGTTGCGGGCCTGCCTTCACCATGTATTTTTTTTTCTCATTTGGACCATTAGATCTCTTCAATATCACTACATACACCTTTTTAATGTATATATTCTAATTTTTTACTTATTAAAAGCGATGTTTCAATAATAATAGGAGAATTAATTGCCAAAATGGGTTTCTTTTATTTTTTATTAATGATTAGATAATTGAATTCACTTATTTTCACATTTTTATTAGGCATTTGAACTCCTTCCTTATGCCTTCTCCTCTTGGTGCTTTCTTTTGTTTGAGTTAGTTGCCCTTCATATCGTCTTCATCGTGATGGACAATGACCAGCTATTAGAGCCTCATTCTAAGCTTGATTGTTCGTAACCTCAAACTCCACCTCTATTGAATGATAAAATGATCATCGATAGGGTTAGTGAAGGTGAGACGAAGGCTCGCCCCAACGTTATTGGTTGCTCCGTTGATGTACAATATCTTAGTTTAGCCGTGCTTGCTCCTTTATCTTCATGTTTGTTTGGCTCAAAAAAGTTAGCCATGTAATCATCGAGCTTTGATGGCTAGTCTCAGCATGTATGACAAGTCGAATTCACCGAGCTCTATTACCCATTTTAGGAGTCGCCAAGAGTGTTTCATCTTTGGGAAGATATACTTGAGTGGATGGTCGGTGATAACCCATTGAAGCCTGCGAGCGAGTAGAGACAATAAGAGGAAAATTTAGCTTTTTCATTATAGGAGACATGAGCTCGACACCTCAAAGGACTTGATTAGCATAATAAACCGAGAATTGCTTATCTTGCTCTTGTTGAACTAAAATTAAGCTCGCTGCTATTGTGCTGACCTCTACGTAAAAGGAAGTTTCTCGTTCGGCTTAGGACTTTGCAAAAGTGGGGGGGGTATGCTAGCGAATCTTTTAATTTTTTGAATGTCTGCTCACATTCATTTGACCATATGAAATTCTTTGTTTATCTAAAGGTTCAAAAGAAAGCAACACACTTGTCTCCTAATTTTTAGATGAATCGGCTCAGTGCTGCAAAATAACATGTTATTTTTGTAACTTCCTTGGTGTTTCAGAAGGACTATGTCAATCAATGCTTAGATCTTTTATGGGTTAGCTTTTTTCTCTTTGGGGTCAGAAGATAGCCTAAAAATTTGTCTGTGGATACTCTAAATGGGCGCTTAAGAGGATTATGCTGCATGTTAATTTTTTCAAGGTCTCAAAAGTCTTTCAAATATTTTGTATTGTTAATGAATTTTGCGTTTTACTAAGATAATATCCATGTATATTTCAATAATTCATTCTTTCTGCTTGACAATAATTACATTTATCATGCACTAATAAGTATCTCCAATATTTCAAAGCCTGAAGGGCAGTACACTACAGCAATACACTATATAAATTTTTAAATTTTAATGTGATTTGCCAATAGAAATTTACAAATACAAATGTTCAAATAAATTTATAATAGTGTTTTTATCGTTTTATTGCACTTTCAACCACTTACATATCCAATATCCAAACACACAAAACTTTTAATTTTACTTGGTAAAATTTTGTATTTACATAAATAACCCTAAACAATTTAGTATTACATCATAAATTGAACTACTAAAATTGTAAAAGTAAGGTACACATTTTCATAAATCCACCAAAACATAAGAAACATAAACATTTAAATGATATGATAAAACACAATAAATAAATAAATCCAAGTAAATTATAAATACAAAATCTAAACTTACAAGTTTATAACCTTTATTATTTGATAAAACCTAATAATAATTAATATACTCATTAAATCATTATCATATTGAGCCCTTCAAAAATAGTGGGGCTCTTCCAAAAATATTTAAATATTATAAATAATGGCTCTTAATTATTTTAATGAATTTAATTATTAGATAAATACACTAATTCGATTATTATTTAATTGAGCCCTTTCGAAGTAGAAGGGCTCTTCCAAAAATTGGCGGGCAAAAGCCATCCTTAACGGAATGACTCTCGCTCGCCTTAAAATATGTGTTCGAGTTTTAAGGTGTCGGCACGACCCGTCGTCTCTAAACGATCATTGACGAGTCGCCTTTCACCCCACGACAGGACGGGCAAACCCTAAGCTTGCTCCTCCTCGTTATATTTATAGCCGCATGCATCCCCTCGAAAATAGTATTTCGCGATGTGGGATTATTCCAGCGGCGCGGTACACATTCTTTCGCACTACTCTGCCGACCGAGGGAAGGGATCCAAGTTCTTGCCATCTCCTACCAGAAACCCTCGAGGAAGGTAACCCTCGTCTTTCTCCCCCTGCCTACCCCCCGCATTTGCGAGCTTCATCTTCTCTAAATCAAGTAAGTCGGCCTTCCAACACGATTTACTAGGCGCTGTTTGGTAGCGGGATTTGAGAATCCTGCCAAACTGCAAAAAAATGAATCGGTAAATCCTGAGCTATTGTGGCGATTTTTTTCGCGTTCGCAAGCAAGTAATTTATCTTCTGTCCGCTGGCGCCATCTCGACAGCCGCGAACCCGTATCCCTTCGCTTTACTCTTTGGTGAAGTCACAGCCTCTGCATCGATTCGGGTTCTTAAATATCCTGTAAGTTATCGTAATTGTATCCGTTTCTTTTACTTCGCATGCATTTGACTGGCATTCCGTAGCTTTTTAATTTCTATCCCTATCAGCTGGTGATGAGCTTTTCTGTTTCAGTCATTGAAATCGTCGATATTCAATCACTGTGTCAATGTTATAGTGAACCAAATAATACTTGGTTTACTTAATCTTATAAAATGTAGCTCTTTTGTCAAAAGATTTACATAATAAATGGTTTAGGAGTTGCGGAGAATGATGAATGCTATATGATTCAGAGCATTTTATTTTTTCCATTATTTCTTGTCTTTATAGAAAAACTTATTATGTTTTAGTTGACCTTTTGGATGAAAAACAGCGACTTGTGCTTACATTGAAGTTTCATCAAAAGTTATATTTACTTAGGTTAGATTCAACCATTTACATCCTGATTAGTCTCAAAATAGATCGCCTTTAAGCACATTCATTGTCAAGAACTCCATTTCTGTCCCTTAAATAACGCTTGCAACTAACTTGATGGGAAGTGCATTCTTTCCTTCTTGCATTTTTTAATCGTTTGGGTTAAGAAATCCTGAATTTAATTTAACTCTTAAGCATATTGCATTGTTAACTCTACTCATCTTAGTTGTTGGGAAGTTAGCCCATTCATTTTTAGTAATGTCTATAGCTTGCTGATTGAAAAAGTAAGCCATGGCTGAGGGTTGATGATACTTTAGTTGCCTCTCTCAATAACAATTCTAGTAATGATTAATGAGAATGAGTTTTTGTTAAAAAAATTTAAGTTTGTTGAAGTGATGTGGGAACCTTTTGGATTGTTGAAGAGTTTAAAAGAAAAGGCTGATAGTTTATATATTCAAACTAATAGCTAAAACATTTTTGCAATGTTTGGGCACATTTTCTTTAATAGAAAATATTGAGGATCTTTAGATCATAGGTTTGGATGTTAGTTTACTAAAAGATGTGATTTTAAATCAATTATATGTATAATTAGAAAATTAGGACTCTTTCAAGTGAACATATCACAATAGTTAAAAAGGTAAATTAAGATTTTAAAGGTTCATGACTCACAAGCAATGAGTCCAAGACTTTGATCCACTTGATAAGGTCAATTGTTGGTTTTTTTGTAGGGAGCTTTAGCAGTCTTTTTTTGGCTTCCTCGAAGTTTGGCCTTAGGATTGTCTTTATTGTTGCAGCTTGACTATATTTTTCTTGTTTAGTTGTGTATTGCTGTTTTTGTAATCAAATCAAGTGTAGAATATAAATTTTTACTTTATGTTTTAGAGTTGTTTGAGTTATATCATGTTGCTTGTTTAATTTATGCTTTCCTATTTCATATTGAGGTCTACTTATAGTTTTCATATTTGAATTGATGTTGGAATAATTTTTTTTGGAACTTGCATTTAAATCAATAATTAGATAGCGTTTGCAAATAGATCACATTATGTCAATCATTGATTAGCTAAACGACACAAACAGATTACACATATTTAGCTGGCTAGTGTAGAGATCAAATTTGCTTAAAAGTCATCTACTATCTAGTTATTAAGTAATTTTTTATTTATGAGTGACTGAAATATGGCATGGGCTCTATAATCAAACAAATTATGATATTTTGATTGGCCTAACTACCAACACTGCAGAATCATCAGCATCCTCCGGATGACCACTGGGCCGTGCTTTTATTCTAGAGCTGATAGCACAACTGGTTGGGTTAGAAAAACCATGGGCCTCAAGTTGTGGTTTGGAAATTGTTCTTTTTAGTTGAAAGTTGTTCATTTGCTTCAGAGTTGGGTTAGAGCAAGGGGTTTTCAAGCTCGCCTGTTTACGTAACTATTACATGAATTATTTTCCAGAATACGGTTTCAAGCTCGCCTACATGAATTATTTTCCAGAATACATAAGATTTGTACGTTTTCCTTGTGATAATAGTGTTATTTCTATCTTATCATTACCAAGTTTTAAGCAGAATTCATTAATAATTTAATTTCACGTCTTGGTTAAAGGCTGGTGCTAGTCATTTGATTATCACATAACAGTCGCTTTGTTTGATGTGATAGTTTTCTCATCATGCTTCGCATATATGTGTATCCGAAAGGCATCAAACTTCCTCGAAAAAAATTTGGCAACGGACAACAAAGTTCTTCATTTAACAGTAGTGAATGACACTTATTGCAAACTTTTTCATTTAATTAAATCCTACTAAAGTTGCCAAACAATTTCTCTGTACTTACTCACCAACATTTTAAATAGTTTTATCGGATTTAACCATCCCAAATTTGATAAATCCGGATTTACAGGATTTATCAAATCCTATTTAAACTAAATCCTACTTGCTGTCAAACAGTCCCTAAATCCTGGATTTAATTCAAAGCAGAGGAAATACGTGATTTAAGAATCTGTAGGATTTAAAGATGTCATTTTTGCCGTTTGGCAGGATTTAGGTCAAAATCTTGCTTAAATCCTGTTTCCAAACAGCCCCTTAATCCCGTGATTTCTCTACTAGCTGATTGTCTGATTTGTTTCTTATTGTTCTTTGTATTGAGTCTCGCTCAGAGGTGGGATTTATTTTGACTTGGAAAGTATTTTTTTTAAGTGTTTTATTCAGAGAGTGAGAATGGAGGCCAACCCTAACAAGCAGAAGCAGTCATCAATTCAGACTGTTGAGATGATCCATGATGACTCGAAGTATGCCTTGCTCTTCATTAATTTCATTTGAACTTTGTTGTTTTATTTTTTCATTTTAATTTATATATTTTTTATCATCATAAACACTTTGAAAAAAGAATTATTTTTTGTCTTATTGTTCAATTGTATAGCTTGAATGGAAAGGGAAGCAATGCGTTCATTTTACCGGGAAAGAAAAGGAGGAAAACGGAAGGCAAGGAGAAGGTATTATTAACTGAGAATTTTTCTCTATGTATTGTTGGTGAATTTTAGCCCCAATTCCATATCTGATTTGTAATTTTTTGAAACTAAAACTAAGAACTTTATTTGCTTCGTTTCCTAAAGGTTTCTAGGAGGAATAAGACTACGGTTTCCCCAGCTATTAGTAAAAGCAAGCAGAGAAAGCTTCAGAAGTTGCAGGTTTGCATGGATTTACTTCTGAATTGATTTGATTGTAATGATTTAGTACCGTATGCTGTGGTGATTATTTTTTTTAAATGAATTTCAGGAGGAGAAAGAGAAGAAATTGATGCTATGTAAAAGCATAAGGATGCTACAGTATGTCATCTGCATAATTTCATATATCTAGATCTGTTAATTGTCAGGAAGCTTTACATACATACCACTCAATTCCTATGTATTTACATATCTAACACCTATGCTTCAAAATTTTCATATAATCCACCTTTTCTATGCATGAAAAGGTATATTTTACCTTTTAGAAGTTAAAATAGTAATATTTTTGATTTGATATGAAAGATTTACTGATATAAATGCAAAAAAATAGAGGTTAGATGTCAGATATGTAAATACATAGGAATTGGGTGGTAGTATATTAATACCCCTAATTGTTATCATGTAGTTTTCTTTTTTCTACTTCATTTTAGCATGCACGTTTGCTTCTTGTTGCTAATTTTAAAATGATCATTTATTTTGAATTGCTCAGGAAGTACAAGATAAGCGATGAAGCATACTCAATTCTGCAGTCATCAGGCACCATTGGTCAGGTATGAAATAATTATTTCTTTGGAAAATTTAAATACATACCACACAGGCCTTATATATTTACATATCTAACACCTAAACTTTCATATTTACATTTATAACACCTTGGTGTGATAAAACTATGCATTAAAAGGTGTATTTTACTTTTTAAAAATAGGTGATTGTGGTATTTTTTTATATTATATTAAAGATTTGAGTGCTATGCATGTAAATATTGAAGTTTGGGTGTTGGATATGTAAATACATAAGAATTGCATGGTATGCATGTAAATGCACTTTTTTTTATTGCTGGGAAATATTTTTTGTTTTGAAAGCTTCATGCATTATAAATTGAAATGTAGGCAGAAACTTTGCGTGAAAAACGCAGACTTGCTATACATTTCTCAAAAGCCGGTCTTGAAGTGCCCGATGACATCTCACTTTTCAACAAGGAAAAAAAAACTTCTGAAAATGTGAAAATTTTAGAGAAAGATGTTGAAAACGTTTCTCCTACGGCTGAACCTATGATGGCTGCTGATGATTCGAAACAACAGTCTTTGCAAAACCGATTGGATCTCATCATTAAGAATTCAGTGAGTGTGGATGATGAATCCGATATGTTGTCAGACATTAATGGTGCAGCGAAGGTTAGGGGTGGCTTTGTTGATGAAGGTGTGAAGAGCTTTATACCTTCATCTCTTACTACTGATAATCAAAGTGATGCAAGGATTCAGGTGAGTGCTTGTGCATGTGTAACACTATCTTTAACTCTCGAATCCTTTTTGCTTATTTTTTATGGAAATTTACATACACAATTCTTATGTATTTATACATATCTCACACCTAAAATTTTATAATCACATACATCTCCTTTTGGTACTTTAAACCTGTGTATACAAAGGTGTATTTCACTTTTAAAAATTGATAAAAGTGCTATTTTTGATGTGATATTAAATGTTTGAGTGCTATATGAAATATGAAATCTTAGGTAAGAGATATGTAAATATAATAGAATTGTGTGCTAAGTATGTGAATGCCTCTATTTTTTAATGACTTAATTTATTTTTTCACTTTATCATAAAGCATTGATTGCTTAGGGCATTTACATACATGCTACTCAATTCCTATGTATTAAAAAATCTAACATTGAAATTTGTGTTTTATATTTACACTACCTAAATCTTTCATTTCACATCCAAAATACTACCAATTTAACTTTTAAAAAGTGAAATATATATTTTCATGCACCTTTTGATGCATAGGTAATGCGGCATGCATGTAAAATTGAAATTTAAGTGTTAGACAATCAAATGCATAAGAATTGAGTGTTATTGATGTAAAACTTCCTTTAAAGATTTTCTAACCATGTACTCTAATGCCTACTACTTCTCCTTTCCAATCCCTTGACCTTTTACTTGCTGGGACACATCTAGGAAATGTTTCCCCTGCTTACTATTATTGAATGATTCAGCGACTCAGTTTCTTCTTATTTTTCTATAGGAGCAGGAGTTAAGTAGGGCTAATATTTGTGCTCGAAAACCTGAAGCCCCTAAGCCTCGTGCCACCGTCGACCATGTAAATTCTGCCATTGTAGTGCATGTATCAAGGCCGCTCGAAGTTGAAGCGCAAAGGAAACATCTTCCAATCATTATGATGGAACAAGAGATAATGGAAGCAATCAATGAGCACTCTATTCTCATTTTGTGTGGAGAAACAGGTTGCGGTAAAACAACACAAGTTCCTCAGGTGTGTTTTTTAGGAGCCATTTGGGATCACTTTCTTTTTTTTTTTGTTTTTATTTTAATTTGTTTATATTTTGATTTGAAACAAAATATTATTGACATATTTGATTAAGATATGATTGTTTTTGAAAACACTCCAAGCATCTAAAATTTATTTTGAGCATTTTCAAAAGTATGTTTATATGTTTTTTTTAAAAATAAAATTATACTAAACACATTAAGCATATATTTTTAAAAATAAAAGAAAAAATAAAAATTAAAAGCAAAACAAAATTGATCCCAAACAAGTCCTTAGATTCTCCTAACAGGCTAATGAAATTTTGATGTTAAGAAACATTTTGTTTTATTTGATATATGAGTAAAGTGCTAAAATAGTCCCCTATCTATTTATATGTGGTCATTTTGGTCCTAGAGTCTATTAAAGTAACAAATTAGTCCCTAGACAATTTTAATGTGGGATGAAATAATCTACAGGGAGGACTATTTTAACCTCAATTAAAAGGTCCGGGGATTAAAATGATATTTTTATAAACTCTGGGGCTAAAATGACTAATGATGAATAGTAAGAGAATCATTTTGACATATTTTTTCTATATATTATATTTCAATTGTTTCAATATCATGTTGCAGTTTTTATTTGAAGCTGGCTATGGTTCGAGCAACCACAATAATAGGAACGGAATTATTGGGATTACTCAGCCACGTCGTGTCGCTGTTCTTGCCACGGCAAAGAGAGTTTCCTATGAACTTGGTCTCCAACTCGGTAGGGAAGTTGGTTTTCAAGTTAGGCATGACAAAATGATAGGGAATGCTTGCTCAATCAAGTTCATGACTGATGGCATTTTACTTCGAGAAGTTCAGGTATTTATTATATATTTATCTTAACCTTTTTTTATGCACGTTTTTTTAGTTAGCTTGTTTGTGTGTCATGAAATTTTTATGCGGTATTTACTTAGAAACCAATTCTTATGTATTTATATATCTATCACCTAAACTATATCTTTCATATCACATAAAAAATATAAAAATGAAATACACCACTTAATGCGTAGGTAAAATTGAAGGTTAGGTGTTAGATATGTAAATACAGAGGAATTAAGTGGCATCTATGTAAATCTTTTGATTTTATTCCAGAAGCCACACCATAATCGCTTACCTTGATGCTAGCAGTCTTGATTTATGGTAATGATTATTTTAGCTTGAATATTCTGAACATTTTGCTTGGTTGATTACTCTGTAAAAAGAAAAGCAGTCCCCGAAATTTTTATGCAAATTATGACAAAAGATGTTTTTTTATCATTGGCCAAAAGCATTCCTTTTTTCTTTTCAGTTCTAATCTTCTTTAGCTATGATGTTGTTAGAAGCCTATGATTTTTTTCTCCAAAATTTATGCATAGCGAAAGCATTGAAAAACTGGAACACATCTGTTAAAATCGTAAAAACACAAGGATTGGGCATAATTAAAATTTTATTTTTGGAAGATTTACTTACATACCACTCAATTTCTATCTTTTTACATATCTAACTCTTAAAACTTCAATTTTTACATGTATATCATCTTAGCTATGCATGAGAAAGTGTGTTTCATTTTTTTTTATGTTGAAGTAGTGGTATTTTTTATGTTATATGAAAGATTTTGGTGGCATGAATGTTAAAAAATAAAGTATAAGTAATAGATATGTAAATACACTGGAATTGTGTGAAATGTATGTAAATGCTCTTTTATTTAATGCTTGATGGTCAATCACTTCTACTATTCTACATGCTTCGGGTCCTATTTATGGTCCATGAAAATCCCAAATAAGCAGTTCCTTGGAATCTACTAAGATATACTTAAAATTTGCAATTTCTAATAGGAATCACTTGAGGTTTCATAATTTTCTTACCTTTATAACTTTTAAAGGAAAACAAAATGCTGCAAAATACTATACACCATCAACGATCCACTGCCAGAGCAAATCAGTGACAACAAAGAAATAAGCGGCATTTACATACATACCACCCAATTCTTTTTTTTTTTTTTACGTATATAACACCTAAACTTTACTCTTTACATTTATACCATCCACATTTTTCATATAACATAAAAGATAACTCTATTTTAACTCTTAAAATGTAAAATACATCTTTTCATGTGTAGGTAAGTGGCATGTATGTAAAAATTGAAGCGTAGGTGCTAGATATGTAAATGCATAAGAATCTCGGGACCCTTATGTAAATCTTTCTTTTTTTTCAGTATTTCTCTCAAGGAATTTAAGATAATGAGTCTAGGGTGTGACTTTTTTGTTTCTGTGAAAACCAGTCTCTTTTATTGTTTGAACAAAATGTTTAGAAGCCTTGAAGAATGGAGAAAGAATTCTCTAATTTAAATCAGAAAGAGGACACAAAGATGTAGTTGTTAGATAAAGTACATGTTATTGATTGTAAAATACACCTTTGTTCATCATCATCATCATCATAATCATGAGCTTTCTCAAAACTTTTTTTGGATCAACATTTAGTAAACTTTCAAAACGAATGCATCCGTGAAAGAGTTGGTATAACTCCAGTGACATATAAGATTAGAGAGAGTTGTCTTAGATGGTTTGGTCATATTAAACATCAACCATCTGATAATCTTGTTTGGAGAGTAGATGCTTTAGATTTGACTTATGTTAAGAAAGGTAGAGGTAGACCTAAAAAGACTTGGACATGTTGTATAAAAAATTATCTTAATTTATTAGCATAAAATGGAAATACGACACTCAATAGGGCACAATGGAGAAAAAGTATCCACGTAGCTGACCCCACTTAGTGGTTTGATAGCTTGTTTTTGTTGTTGTTGTTGTTTAAGTAATTTTAATAGCCATTCTGATATGAAATTAATTTATCTTATGAAGCTTAATGATTTTCTCTTTGTAATGTTGGCTTCAAATTTATTGTTGCTTGAACTTGATTTGATGGTTGGTTAACTGGGATTTTAATTTTAATGAAATGGTTAGAATTAGACATTTGGTCCATAAAGCCGGTTGAAAAACTGAAATGGCTGTATCGAAAATGAGAATACATTAGCGGACAATTGGTGGAACTTGGAAGGGTAAAGCGAATAAGGAGTTTGTGATGTTAATTGTCGGGCCGTTTACATGCATACCACCCAATTCCAATGTATTTACATATCTAACTCCTAAAATTTTAGTTTTTATATTTCTTACATCCAAACGTTTCATAACACATAAAAATATCGCCATTTTAACTTTTTAAAATTGTAATGCACATTTAATACATAGATGAGGTGGCATATATGTAAAAATTGGAGTTTAGGTGTTTGATATGCAGATACATAAGAATTAAGTGGTATGTATGTAATTCTTCTTTAATTGTTTGATTGAGATCTAATTTGGGAGATGTTGAGTAAATGATTTGATATGATGTGTAATGACTTTANTCATTTTAACTTTTAAAAATTGTAATGAACATTTAATACATAGATGAGGTGGCATACATGTACAAATTGGAGTTTAGGTGTTTGATATGCAAATACATAAGAATTAAGTGGTGTGTATGTAATTCTTTTTTAATTGTTTGATTGAGATCTAATTTGGGAGATGTTGAGTAAATGATTTGATATGATGTGTAATGACTTTATGCAAAAGAGAGGAGAAGAGAAGAGAAGAGAAGAGGGATGGGAGAGAGAGAGAGGGCATCAGCTCATTATGCCAGCTTTGTTGTGAGAGGTTAGGGGGAAATTTGAGAAGATTTAGGAAACCAAAGTTTACAATAAGTTATGCTTACAAAAACTTAGCATTTTCATATCTTGATCTTAGGGCTTGCTTAGGAACACTTTTGTTTTTGTTTTTGCTTTTATTTAAAAACATGCTTGTTTGGTGCATTACTTTAATGTTTATGTTTTTCTAAATTAATTAATTCATTTTTAAAAACACTCAAAACTCCTAAAAATTATTTTGAGTATCTTTAAAAATAAATAAATATGTTATAACATGCCAAATATGTTTTATTTTAAATTAAAATATGAACAACATCAAATTAAAAAAATAAAATAAAATAAAAAGTCATTCCACACCACCCCTTAATAATTGGGGATAAGAGCCATAATGCTCAATATGATGTTACTATTGGAAATATTTTGAAATTGTGTTCGTCTAAATCCAATATCCTTTTTTTTTAAGTATGAAAAGCTCCATATAATTCATGTCACAAATTCTAACTTAGAAAAAAAAAAAAGTTATGGCCATTGGTCCAAAAGTTGAAATTTTCTATGCAAACACATATTTCACTAGAGAAAAATGTCAAAATGATCCCCTGACTCTTTGCAAGGGGTTAATTAGTGCCGGAGTTTAGTCTCCAAATTCTTTTAATATGAATTTAAATAGTCTATTTCTTATTAAAAAAAGTTTAGGGATTTCATTGTGATATGGAGACGCACAATGATTAACAAAAACTTGTTGGTGATATAATATGAATTTCCATATCTACTCTATCTCAATTCAATTCTTAGATCCATTGTATTGCATACATGACAAAAATCAACAATTTGGCCTTTCTCAGGCGATGTTTGGTAGCATATTATTTATAGGATTTAACTATGTATTTAACTTAAATCTAGCGAAACACCAAAAAAAAAAAAAAACCCAACACTACGATAAATTAAATTTTGGTAGCATATTACTTATAGGATTTAATTATGTATTTAACTTAAATCTAGCTAAACACCCAAAAAAAAAAAAATCCAACACTACGATAAATCTAATTTTCTCGCTTTACATCTGATACTTCTCACATTTAGTCATTTTTGAGATGTAGTCCTTATTGAGTGAATCGGATTACGAGTTCCGTCATCGCTCGCGATCTTATTCCGTCATTGACTCGATTTGATAAATCAAGATTTATCGGATTTGACAAATCTTATTTAACGTGTAGCCAAACACCACCTCAGTGTTCCAACAATCACATAGCATATACTTGATCACAAAAGAAGCCCATTTATTTTGGTTGAGTGAAAGTTGTCACAATCTTCAAAATAACACCCAGTTTACATAATGAATGACTATAAGGCATGCTATATTGTGGGTAATTTGAATTTTGGAGCATTTAAATACATAAAACCAAATTTATATGTATTTTCATTTTCTAACATCTAAATTTTACTTTTTACATTATTACCACTATAATCTTTTAGTTAACATAAAAAATATCACCATTATAATTTTTAAAGAGCGAAATGCACATTCTTCATGCATAGGTAAGATGGCCTGTATTTACAAATTGAATTTTTAGGTGTTAGATATATAATTACATAAGAATTGAGTTGTATGTATTTAAAAATTGGGTGTCCCATGTTAATTAAGAAAGTTTAAAATATTATTATTATTTTTTTTTGAAGTTTTTTCTTAAGGATATATTTTACGTAAATAAATTTATTCAGTCAGATTGCTGATTAAGAAGTGTCTTTTGTTCAGAGTGATTTTCTATTGAAGCGGTACTCTGTCATCATTCTGGATGAAGCTCATGAAAGGAGCTTGAACACAGACATCCTCATCGGCATGCTGTCTCGGATCATCAAAGTCAGGCAGGTAAAATATTACTATTAATTGCAAGTTTACATACATACCACACAATTCTTATATATTTGCTTATCTAGCACCTAAATATTCATATTTACATGCCTATCAAACATAAAAAAAATATCATCATTACTACATTTTCATGACAGTTTTATAAAATCAAACTGTTATAAATGTAAATATAAAACTTCGAGTGTCAGATGTGTAAATGTATAAGACTTGTGCATTTTTACCAATTTATCAGAATGTCACGTGTACAAACAAGCCCACACATGTATTAAATCGGGGGTCTGTCTATACACGAGATGATTGGATGCAATAACTTCTCATTATGAAGGGCCATTTACATAGTTACCCCACAATTCTTCTATGTTTACATATCTAACTCCTAAACTTTCATATTTACAGACATTCCACTCAAATTTTTAACATGAGATTAAAAATATCACTATTATTACAGAGTTTTATATCATCAAGATGTTTTAAATGTAAATATCAAATTTTGGGTGTTAGATAATTAAATACATAGCAATTGAGTTGTATGTATATAAACCTTCCAATTATTTAATGTGTACTTTAGCTTATCATTTGCCTAAGCTTTATGGATGTTCACCCTCGTGAATTTCTATCACAGGAATTATGTGATGAACAGCATAAAAAGATAGTTTCAGGTGCTAAGATCAGCCCTGAAAATTTGGTTACAAGATTAAAGGTTGTGCTGATGAGCGCCACCCTCCGAGTCGAGGATTTTGTTTCCAATAAGAGGTTGTTTCAGGTGGCGCCGCCTGTTTTAGAAGTTCCGGTGAGGCAATTTCCGGTGACCATCCACTTCTCGAGGAAGACGACAGATGACTATGTAAATAATGCTTATAAAAAGGTTCTGTCAATCCATAAAAGGCTTCCCCTTGGCGGCATTCTCGTGTTTCTCACCGGACAGAGAGAAGTGGAGTACTTGTGCAAGAAGTTGAGGAAAGCTTCGCAGGAACTTTCTGAAAATAGTATGAAGAAGAAGAAGATGGATGATGAGAGCTCTTCAGCCCTTGGACTGGATTTAAAGGACATTGATGAGGCTTTTGGGATAGATGATAGTTTTTCTGAAGACCAAACTGAATTCGAAGAAATTGACAACCGATTTTCAGAATCCGAGACAGATTCTGAATCGGCGGAGGAGAGCGAAGATGAGAGTTCTGTGAAAATTGATGGAACAGTACTAAATTTTCTGCAAAATCCAGAGAATCTTTCTTCATTGAAGACCGCATTTGAGAATCTAACAGGAAACAATCCGAAGAAAACCGAAGAAGAAGAACCAGATCTTCAACCGGCGCATCTTCAACCGGCTGCGCCGGTAAAAGAATCTCCTTTCGCTCCATTGTATGTTTTGCCCCTCTATGCGATGCNTTTGAAGACCGCATTCGAGAATCTAACAGGAAAGAATCCGAAGAAAACCGAAGAAGAAGAACTAGATCTTCAACCGGTTGCGCCGGTAAAAGAATCTCCTTTCGCTCCATTGTATGTTTTGCCCCTCTATGCGATGCTCCCTGCTGCGGCGCAGCTTAGGGTTTTCGAAAAGGTACCCGACGGTGAACGCCTTGTGGTTGTCGCCACCAATGTGGCGGAGACTTCGTTGACGATTCCGGGAATAAGATATGTGGTTGATACGGGGAAGGAGAAGGTGAAGAACTATAATCATGGTGATGGGATGGCCAGCTTTGAAGTTCAGTGGATTAGTAAGGCGTCGGCTGCGCAGCGAGCTGGAAGAGCTGGGAGAACAGGACCCGGCCATTGTTACCGACTGTATTCAGCTGCGGCTTTCGGGAAGGATGATATATTTAATGAGTTTTCCTGCCCCGAGATTTTGAAGATTCCCGTTGATGGAGTTGTACTGATGATGAAGTTCACGGGGATTGATAAGGTGGTAAAAATGCACTTTTTTTTTTTTGGAATTTTACTTGAATACCGTCCAATTTCTTTGTATTTACATATCTAACAGCTAAGATCAGTTTTTTTTTACGTTTATGTTACTCAAATACATAATATCACCATATACATATACATATACATATACATATACATACATACATACATACATACATACATACATATATATAAAATNTGCATTTATGTTACTCAAATACATAATATCACTATATACATATACATATACATACATACATACATACATACATACATACATACATACATACATACATACATACATACATACATATATATAAAATCCTTTCTTAAATTTAAATGCACATTTTCATGCATAGATTTGATGCAACAAAGTGTGATGCATGTAAATATGAAATTTTAGCTGTTAGGTAAGTGCTTGCATAAGAATTATATAGTCTGTGTTCTTCGCAAATTTACATACACACCACATAAATTTTTATGTATTTGCANAAGTGATGCATGTAAATATGAAATTTTAGCTGTTAGGTAAGTACATGCATAAGAATTATATAGTCTGTGTTCTTCGCAAATTTACATACACACCACATAAATTTTTATGTATTTGCATAACTAGTACCGAAAGTTTGATATTTACATTTGTAGTACTTCATTTTCATAACAATATGCATTGAAAGTTCTGTTCCTTTTTAAAAAAGTTAACAAAGGTGGTAATTTTGAAGGTGATAATTTTGATGTGATGTTAAAGATTTGAGTGATATGTATATAAATATGAATGTTTAAATATTAGATATTAAAGACTTGTGTGGTATGTATGTAAATGCAACTTTCTTCTTTGCGGCAATATATACATGCCACTGAATTCCTACTTATTTACATGTC
>JXCR01147708.1:200308-211925 GCA_002079205.1 Phalaenopsis hybrid cultivar
TAGATTTTATATGAAATAGCAGATGTTAGTTCATTATCGCTTGATACATCTGAATTTATGTACTATTAGCTTGTTTAGATTGAAGAAATATTCGTAAACTGAAATGAAGTCAACCCAATGGTGACTTGGCTATGAATTTACAACCATTGATTGGATATTTTCATTAGCTCATATAATATCAAATAAACCAATGCTGAGGATTTATGCAGAGGGAATTAAAATATGTTTATAAAATCCAATCATCATCATCATCGCTATTAGAAGGCTGATAATAATGATTGGATATTTTGACCCCATTTTTGTTTCTTGTCAGAAGTTCCCAGCCTTAGTCCATTAAATAGTAAATATAATGAAATCTAATCACTAATGTAAATGCATTCTGCCACCCTCTGCCTTTTTATGTGTATTTTGAATTTTTATTTATTTATTTATTTTTGTGCTATAATTAGGTTTCTTCCACTAGGGAGCGGTCTACCTCATTAAGATTATCCAAGTTCTCACAAATACAGAAAAACATCTAGCTTGTTAAGTAGATGATGATTTCTAATTTTACGTGGCCCTATCCATAGGACACAAGAGTAGACAAGAATAAGGGTCTGTTTCGGGTAGCTGTAGCTTATCTAGCTTATCCAGTTAAGTAGCTTATCCTGATAATATATTGATAAACAACTTATCCTGATAATATGACTAACTGTTTGATTTGTGCGTTTCAGAAACAGTTGATTCTGGATAAATGATCATTCCACCTCTGTTCTGGATAAACTGTTTAACTATTTGGTTTTTGCATTTGGAAAATATCTTATTTGTAGTTTTTTGTAGATAAAAGACCATTCACACATTATAAATTTAATTTTGAATTTTTTTTAAATTATGTCTAACATAAATTATAATCAATAATTTACATTTTACACTAATTTTAACTCATTGTAGACTGGATGAACCAAAAAAAGTATGGAATAGTCATAAGCAAAATTTAACTCCTCCACTAGAACTCAATAAATAAAAGGATCAAGTTTTAACAAAAAAATTTACCATTCAAGAGTTTGAATTAGCTTAAAACAAAGAGCTAATAAGTCACACATGTGCTTTATCTAAGAAAGTGTCACTGAAACAGAAAAAGCATCCAACTTTTCTCACTGTTGTAGCAATTAAAGACAAATTTGCAGCAGGAGAGTACTTGCTGGGGCTCAAGTTGTTGGATTGGAGCTCATCCAAAAGTTCTTTCAAATTATAGCTTTCCCATTGATGAGAAAAATCTTCCATTATTTCAACAGTTCTTTGTTTCTATCCCTTAGGTGACCAAATGACTTTGAAACACCGAAATTTTTTTTTTTACTTCAAATCACTGAAAGTTGGTACTACACTCTGCTGTTCTCTCAATGGAAAATAAATGGCTTAAATAACTATTTCCTAAAAATTTTATGATTCATCTAAGCCTGTCTATCAGCCCATTGCTCCTTTATTCTCAGAACACATTAATTCTGAGCAATGATAGGAAGGAGATTACAAGATCACAATTCTACAATTGTCAATAAACTAGAGGCTGCAAAAGACATAAATATGAAAATAATTAGGGAGAGAGCTTTAGGATAAGATAGAGGGAGAGAGATTTTTCTTTTATGGGTGATCTCCCCTATAGAATGGATGAATAAATCCCACTCCAGGGGTCAAATTATCCATTTTATGTGTCATGAAAACCGTCATAATTTGGGGTGAGTCAATCTCTCCTTATCTTATTCAAATTCTTTCATCATACTAATAAAAGAGAAGGCACATAATCGTTTCTGCGCACACCATCTAAATGCAATAGAAGAACAGAACCATCAGAACTCCAAATTCAAATGAAACTTGAATCAAAATTGATAGTACAATAAAACAAAAGGAGTTATCTTTCAGAAAAAAAAAAGTTGCTTTAAACTAAAAATCAGCAATAAAAAAGAAAACAACAGAAAGCAGCTCTAACCATGGTGCCCTTTTTTGCTCGCCACATGCAGCACATCGAACCCAGACCGATTCTTCCTTGTCACGCACTCCTTATCAACATACTTTAACAGCTCAACGACAACATCCAGATGCCGCTTCTCCCCCGCAACGAACATCGCCGTCTCTCCAACCTCGTTGACCTAGTTCACCACCGCTGATCCAAGCTCCCCCACCTCGACATCAAAATCGGGAAGGGAAGTGAGCCAGGGTTTTTGAGAGGATTCGGGAGGAAGGAAGACACGAATAGGGGCAATAAAGTCAAATGCTGAAGGAAAAGCCGGACCGCGGGGCTCCTCCCGCGGCTTGCGTTTAATTAAAACAGCGAAACTGAGTTTTGAAATAAGCAGCTAGAATGTTTTTTCCAAACACTGCGGCAGCATTTTGAAAATGCCGCCGCTGTTGATAAACTGCCCCAAATGCACCCTAAGTTTATATGAAGGTCAATAACTGAAAAAGCCATATCCTTTTGCTTCTAGTGTTGAGGTATTTCTTTGAAAGATGTAATGAACTAACTTTATTGTGCTGAAGGTGAGCTAAGTATTTGCTGGAACATTAACCGCAAGTGATGTATTGTAATTAATAGATGGGGATGTTCTTAATATAATTCAAGTTGGATGGTTGAAGCGGAGGAATGCATCGAGCCTATTGTGTGCTAGAAAAGTGTCGCTTAAACTAAAAGAAAATTTTATTAAATAGTGGTGAGATCTGCAATGCTTTATGGTGCAGAATGTTTGTGTCACGATCCAGCCTAGGGCTTGGAATTAACCAAGGCGAANCTAGGAAATTTCACATGTGGTCAGATTATACTTTTGCACTGCAGTTGCTATGCTCTTTTTTTTTTTTCCCTGGTAGATTTTATCTGAAATAGCAGATGTTAGTTCATTATCGCTTGATACATCTGAATTTATGTACTATTAGCTTGTTTAGATTGAAGAAAAATTCGTAAACTGAAATGAAGTCAACCCAATGGTGACTTGGCTATGAATTTACATCCATTGATTGGATATTTTCATTAGCTCATATAATATCAAATAAACCAATGCTGAGGATTTATGCAGAGGGAATTAAAAGATGTTTATAAAATCCAATCATCATCATCATCTCTATTAGAAGGCTGATAATAATGATTGGATATTTTGACCACATTTTTGTTTCTTTTCAGAAGTTCCCAGCCTTAGTCCATTAAATAGTAAATATAATGAAATCTAATCACTAATGTAAATGCATTCTGCCACCCTCTGCCTTTTTATGTGTATTTTGAATTTTTATTTATTTATTTATTTATTTTTGTGCTATAATTTAGGTTTCTTTCACTAGGGAGCGGTCTACCTCATTAAGATTATCCAAGTTCTCACGAATACAGAAAATCATCTAGCTTGTTAAGTAGATGATGATTTCTAATTTTACGTTGCCCTATCCATAGGACACAAGAGTAGAACAAGAATGAGGGTTTGTTTCGGGTAGCTGTAGCTTATCTAGCTTATCCAGTTAAGTAGTTTATCCTGATAATATATTGATAACCAACTTATCCTGGTAATATGACTAACTATTTGATTTGTGCGTTTCAGAAACAGTTGATTCTGGATAAATGATCATTTCAGCTCTGTTCTGGATAAACTGTTTAGCTATTTGGTTTTTGCATTTGGAAAATATCTTATTTGTAGTTTTTTGTAGATAAAAGACCATTCACACATTATAAATTAATTTTGATTTTTTTTTAAAATTATGTCTAATATAAATTATAATCAATAATTTACATTTTACACTAATTATAACTCATTGTAGACTGGATGAACCAGAAAAAGTATGGAACAGTCATAAGCAAAATTTAACTCCTCCACTAGAACTCAATAAATAAAAGGATCAAGTTTTAACAAAAAAATTTNTATAATTAGGTTTCTTCCACTAGGGAGCGGTCTACCTCATTAAGATTATCCAAGTTCTCACAAATACAGAAAAACATCTAGCTTGTTAAGTAGATGATGATTTCTAATTTTACGTGGCCCTATCCATAGGACACAAGAGTAGACAAGAATAAGGGTCTGTTTCGGGTAGCTGTAGCTTATCTAGCTTATCCAGTTAAGTAGCTTATCCTGATAATATATTGATAAACAACTTATCCTGATAATATGACTAACTGTTTGATTTGTGCGTTTCAGAAACAGTTGATTCTGGATAAATGATCATTCCACCTCTGTTCTGGATAAACTGTTTAACTATTTGGTTTTTGCATTTGGAAAATATCTTATTTGTAGTTTTTTGTAGATAAAAGACCATTCACACATTATAAATTTAATTTTGAATTTTTTTTAAATTATGTCTAACATAAATTATAATCAATAATTTACATTTTACACTAATTTTAACTCATTGTAGACTGGATGAACCAAAAAAAGTATGGAATAGTCATAAGCAAAATTTAACTCCTCCACTAGAACTCAATAAATAAAAGGATCAAGTTTTAACAAAAAAATTTACCATTCAAGAGTTTGAATTAGCTTAAAACAAAGAGCTAATAAGTCACACATGTGCTTTATCTAAGAAAGTGTCACTGAAACAGAAAAAGCATCCAACTTTTCTCACTGTTGTAGCAATTAAAGACAAATTTGCAGCAGGAGAGTACTTGCTGGGGCTCAAGTTGTTGGATTGGAGCTCATCCAAAAGTTCTTTCAAATTATAGCTTTCCCATTGATGAGAAAAATCTTCCATTATTTCAACAGTTCTTTGTTTCTATCCCTTAGGTGACCAAATGACTTTGAAACACCGAAATTTTTTTTTTTACTTCAAATCACTGAAAGTTGGTACTACACTCTGCTGTTCTCTCAATGGAAAATAAATGGCTTAAATAACTATTTCCNAATTGGAGCTCATCCAAAAGTTCTTTCAAATTATAGCTTTCCCATTGATGAGAAGAATCTTCCATTATTTCAACAGTTCTTTGTTTCTATCCCTTAGGTGACCAAATTACTTTGAAAAACAGAAATTTTTTTTCTTACTTCAAATCACTGAAAGTTGGTACTACACTGCTGTTCTCTCAATGGAAAATAAATGGCTTAAATAACTATTTCCTAAAAAATTTATGATTCATCTAACCCTGTCTATCAGCCCATTGCTCCTTTATCCTCAGAACACATTAATTCTGAGCAATGATAGGAAGGAGATTACAAGATCACAATTCTACAATTGTCAATAAACTAGAGGCTGCAAAAGACATAAATATGAAAAGAATTAGGGAGAGAGCTTTAGGATAAGAGAGAGGGAGAGATTTGAATCAAAATTGATAGTACAATAAAACAAAAGGAGTTATCTTTCAGAAAAAAAAAAGTCGCTTTAAACTAAAAATCAGCAATAAAAAAGAAAACAACAGAAAGCAGCTCTAACCATGGTGCCCTTTTTTGCTCGCCACATGCAGCACATCGAACCCAAACCGATTCTTCCTTGTCACGCACTCCTTATCAACATACTTTAACAGCTTAACGACAACGTCCAGATGCCGCTTCTCCCCCGCAACGAACATCGCCGTCTCTCCAACCTCGTTGACCTAGTTTACCACCATCGATCCAAGCTCCGCCACCTCGGCATCAAAATTGGGAAGGGAAGTGAGCGAGGGTTTTTGAGAGGATTCGGGAGGAAGGAAGACACAAATAGGGGCAATAACGTCAAATGCTGAAGGAAAAGCCGAACCGCAGGGCTCCTCCCGCGGCCCGCGTTTAATTAAAACAGCGAAACTGAGTTTTGAAATAAGCAGCCAGAATGTTTTTTCCAAACACTGCGACAACATTTTGAAAATGCCGCCGCTGTTGATAAGCTGCCCCAAATGCACCCTAAGTTTACATGAAGGTCAATAACTGAAAAAGCCATATCCTTTTGCTTTTAGTGTTGAGGTATTTCTTTGAAAGATGTAATGAATTAACTTTATTGTGCTGAAGGTGAGCTGTGTATTTGCTGGAACATTAACCGCAAGTGATGTACTATAATTAATAGATGGGGATGTTCTTAATATAATTTAAGTTGGATGGTTGAAGCGGAGGAATGCATCGAGCCAATTGTGTGCTAGAAAAGTGTCGCTTAAACTAAAAGAAAATATTAGTTAATAGTGGTGAAATCTGCAATGCTTTATGGTGCAGAATGTTTGTGTCACGATCCAGCCTAGGGCTTGGAATTAACCAAGGCGAAATAAGACTGTTGAACAATCATAATCTTATTTTGCTATTTTCTTTTTCTCTAACTATCATTTAATCAATAAAAAATAAATGAAAGAGTCATTATTAGAAAATAATATAAATTAAAAGAATTAATATTTACCTTATTTTTTGTTGTCTGCTTCTTGTAGAAACTTTTCTTCTATTTCTCATTTTCACTTTGCAATTTTAACTTGAAAATACTAATTTAAAACAAAATAAACTAGCAAGTCAGTAAATACTCATACTCCTAAACTACAATAACTTAACAAAAAAGGAATGATACGCATGTTAGCCAGAAATACTATAAATTAATATAAGAACATTTAAAAGTTTACTTTTTTTTAATATGACCGTTCATGATAGTTCATAATATTAAATTTATTTTACTATATCAGTGATATGTCTATATCATTTTAGGTTTTTCTAACCGTCATAGGAGTACCGTCTATTACACGAATGAGGTGATTTTTTCAGTCATTGAGATGAGATGGAGAAGCCAAGGCATCATTAGGGAGAGTAAGAGATTTGTAGAGTTTGAGAGTTAATTGAATGCATTGAGAAGATATGGCACAAAAGGAAGGCATGCCCCAAGTAACTAGCGTGCATCAACCAGGTTAGTTGATTTCTATAGGAGAGTTAGTAGTTATATATGCAAGTGTTGAGGGGTGTCATAGTTCTTGAGCATGAATGAGAGATTGAGGTAGAATGCATTGTTTTGAGGAAGGGCTGAGTGGTGAGCCATCGGGAGCGAGCAAATTTGAGTACAGGTGCAGTGTTGTGTGCAAGCATGAGTATGAATTTGAGCAAGTGTGGGTAGCAAGTACAAGGTTACAAGCGAGTGTGAGATCTTTTTTAGGGGCATGTATGCGTATGAGCAAACATAAGTACATGAGATTTTGATGTGTCAACAATCGTTGGGTGTGAGGCATGATGGGCAATGTGGTTGCTGCGAGATCGAAATTGAGATTTTATGAGGTGAGAGGGTAAAGCATTGCTATCATACCGTGTTAGAGGAGAAAAGTATTGTCTTATTCATAAATTTTTTTCTTAACTATGATAAGGGAACAATTACAATGGTTTTGGGTACACTCAAATAAAAATGTACTGCTCTCCAATATAATGCTGTTTCCTATTATAGTGTTTCTCTATGTTAATATAATAAACTAAGCCAAAAGATGAAGTTGAATTATTTTTAAAGAAGACTAATCATGATNAATCGCTGATAAACCTATGAAGCTACTCAAGTGGTCTCCTGATTTTGACCCCAATCATGAACCTCCTACTGTACCGGTATAGTTTAGTCTACATGGTCTCAAGCTGCACCATTTTCATCATCAGGTTCTTTACTCTATTAGTGCCATACTCGGGGAACTTATGAAGCTAGATCTACCCACTTTCAATCTTACCAGATCTTCTATTACCAGAATATTTTTGGAAATAGATATTACTTTGTCTGATGTTACTGAAGTCTGGTTGAGCACAATGCATAATGGATATTGACAACAAATCGTCATGGAACATAGGCCTCCTTATTGTTCTCATTGTAAGATATTTGGACATACCCTTGATAAATGTCATAAGCTTCATCCTAATTTGAAATCTAAAGATCAAGTGAATAAGGATGGATCTAATGATATATATGTTCCACCTGGAGAGAAAACTACCACAGGACATGATTCAATTTCTGATTCTATTGCCACTGTGAACCCTCCCCACGAAAATATTGTTTCAGCGATCGATGAGAAGCTGGATGGCCTTGCTGAGCAACCTACACTTTCAAACCCTATTGAAAATAATAATAAAGGAACCCTACCTACGCTGACTGATAATCAGGAGAACCTTGCAGCTCCGCACTTTCAGGAAGTATTAGGGGTAGAGGCGACAACTCTTATCTCACATACACTTATTGACACAACTGTTGGCAATCTTTTTACTGCAGTACTACCACCTCATCCAAATGAGCAACAATCTTTGGATGAGGGGTCTACACTTCCAGGAGGAAGAAGAAGAATGGAGATCTACTTGAGCTAAGAAATCTAATGGATGATACTTTGNGGAAATTTTTTTTTATTTTTTATCGAAGTCTCTCTTATTGAAGTTAGGAAAGTCATAAGCATAATCCAAGTTCAAGTGTTTTTTAATTCAAGTCTGTTATGATGGATGAGTTTTTATTTTGATTACAAACCTGTTCTTTCCACCCTTTGTTCTCATGTTGTTATTATTAATTTCTTAATTGAATAATAGGCAAATGCCATGCACATTTCTCTTGAAAACTGATGTTTAAATATTTGTTATTTCAGTTGCATCACTTTATGCCACATAAAATTATAACCCTTTCATTGTTTCCCAGTTTGCATATATGATTCACCTATATGAATAATGTGAAGTGTGGTAATAACAAATGTCTCTTGTGCTTATATATTTGATTTCATTGTCCATCTGCTGTTTGAATTTGAAGTCATACTCATTTGGTGGCGATTCTTATGGAGTGTACATCCACTATTATGTTTTAATTCAATAGAACTATGCAGTGTGGAAAGTTGATGCCAAATTCATTATTAATTTACATTTATACCTTTGTCATACCCTATTGGATCTTTTTCTTTGTCCATTATGCTGGTTCATTTTGTTCCTATGNCTCACCTATATGAATAATGTGAAGTGTGGTAATAACAAATGTCTCTTTTGCTTATATATTTGATTTCATTGTCCATCTGCTGTTTGAATTCGAAGTCATACTCATTTGGTGGCGATTCTTATGGAGTGTACATCCACTATTATGTTTTAATTCAATAGAACTATGCAGTGTGGAAAGTTGATGCCAAATTCATTATTAATTAACATTTATACCTTTGTCATACCCTATTGGATCTTTATCTTTGTCCATTATGCTGGTTCATTTTGTTCCTATGCTAGTTCTGATCACCTTAAGCATTATTACTTTGGAAACGTTTGTAATTTGGAATCTTATATTTCTTCCCTACTTCTGGTGTGCCAAAATAAATTACCCCTGTTAACTGTATTTCACAGATCATCCATCTTTTATTGGTTGAGATATAACTTTATTAATTACATATCATGTTGTTTTTGCAGAGGAAGAAATTGAGGAGCGGAATATCTTGAATTTTATAGAAGTGAAGAAGTTTGCTTTACTTACATCCTTAACCGAACTTAATTCTGCCAGAGTTTATTCCAGCCTTATAAAGTTACAGGTGCCTCATATTATTCCCTTTTTGGAAATTTCTAATTCCACTTTTGTTGTACAGTAAATAGAGCAGTTTCGGAAATTTCTAATATAATTGAAATAAAGCTTATAGGTTCAAGTCATGGGAAACAATTTGTTTACAAATGTAGGATAAGACTTGTATTAATACCTTTCCAGGCCTATGAAGAGAGTGTGAATCAAAAGGGTCCGAAGTTGGATCTCCTATTATACTAGTCAAAGCCTACTTTCAGCCCATTTTAATCCCACAGGTTTTAGCCTATCTTGGAATGGCCACTTTATCTATTGTTTGGTGGGGGAAGTGAAAGTAACTTCCCTCCTTGGGAAATTTTTGTATCAATTATTAGCCTATTGACTTTAGGCTTAAATGCATTGGTCATGATTATGGTTCATTTTAGAATTATTGTGCCTCTCACATGCGCGAACATGCATTCTTTCATACATACAAATAATATAATTTTGGAGAAAATATATTATAGTATATATTGGAATTAAATACAAAATAATAAAAAGAATTAATGCAAAATTTATTAATTATATTAAAATGGTATATATGGAAATATATCATATATAGTGTTTTAGACTGTACATAATTCTTATAATGTAGTATTTATGACATTGCACACTTGCAATTCTTGCACAAACTAACAATTGAAAAAAAGAAGTCTCGCTTTTCTGCCGGATAACCAAACAACCTTTTTTGAATCAACTTTCTCAATTTCTACTTCCTAAGCACTACTTCCTCAAACTTACAAAGAACCAAACGTGCTACATCAACATAATTTTCTCCAGAAGTTTTAATAATCTTTCTTTTACTTGAGATCTCTTCACATCGACCCTAAAACTTAAAGTTTTGAAGTCCAAAAAGTGTCATCCAACAATAGCCTACCCAACCAGATGAATCTAGTTAGTCTCTTGTCATTAACCTNGTATAAAGTTACAGGTGCCTCATATTATTCCCTTTTTGGAAATTTCTAACTCCACTTTTGTTGTTGTACAGTAAATAGAGCAGTTTCGGAAATTTCTAATATAATTGAAATAAAGCTTATAGGTTCAAGTCATGGGAAACAATTTGTTTACAAATGTAGGATAAGACTTGTATTAATACCTTTCCAGGCCTATGAAGAGAGTGTGAATCAAAAGGGTCCGAAGTTGGATCTCCTGTTATACTAGTCAAAGCCTACTTTCAGCCCATTTTAAACCCACAGGTTTTAGGCTATCTTGGAATGGCCACTTTATCTATTGTTTGGTGGGGGAAGTGAAAGTAACTTCCCTCCTTGGGAAGTAGTTGTATCAATTCTTAGCCTATTGACTTTAGGCTTAAATGCATTGGTCATGATTATGGTTCATTTCAGAATTATTGTGCCTCTCACATGCGCGAACATGCATTCTTTCATACATGCAAATAATATAATTTTGGAGAAAATATATTATAGTATATATTGGAATTAAATACAAATTAATAAAAAGAATTAATGCAAAATTTATTAATTATATTAAAATGTTATATATGGAAATATTTCATATATAGTGTTTTAGACTGTACATAATTCTTATAATGTAGTATTTATGACATTGCACACTTGCAATTCTTGCACAAACTAACAATTGAAAAAAAGAAGTTTCGCTTTTCTGCCGGATAACCAAACAACCTTTTTTTGAATCAACTTTCTCAATTTCTACTTCCTAAGTACTACTTCCTCTAACAAAGAACCAAACGTGCTACATCAACATAATTTTTGCCAGAAGTTTTAATAATCTTTCTTTTACTTGAGATCTCTTCACATCGACCCTAAAACTTGAAGTTTTAAAGTCCAAAAAGTGTCATCCAACAATAGCCTACCCAACCAGATGAATCTAGTTAGTCTCTTGTCATTAACCTTACATAACCTTGGTGGAAAAGCAAATGGACCATGAGAGCTGCAAATCACATGAAATCCTCGATCACAGTTAAAACATCAGCTCTTATACCACTTATTAGAAAAAGTGAAGCAAAGGAGAGCCAAAGTTGGATCTAATATAGTTTTCGAATATGATTTCAGTCCAGAAGCTTAAGTTTTGGGTCAGAGGCAACCATTCAATATTTTTATCATAACAAAAATTTTCACGTATTGTTGAAGTATAATTCTTTCTCATGCCTTAGCAGACCCTTCATTGGTGGGAATTTCATTTTTTTGGTACTTCCTTTTCAGGTTTTATATTGTAAGTTTCTTACATTCAAATTTTT